>BHFT01048378.1:0-48123 GCA_004320025.1 Laticauda laticaudata | reverse complement strand
GAAGAAATTAGTGCACACATTGAAGAAACACAAGTACTCAATCAAAAAAAGAAGAACTGACCTCTTCCCTGGTCCAACACCTCAAAGCCACAGGACATGAAATTGACTTTAAAAAATACCAGAACCATCACCAAAACGAACACTTCAACAACAGAATAATCAGAAAAGCCATAGAGATAGAAAAAATCGCCCACCACAGCTGAATAAATGAGATGATACCTCCCACCTACCAAACCATTTGGAAACCTGCCCTCATTAATAAATGAGTACCTAACATGAAGAATGACACCACAGCCACACCACAAGTGCCACAACAAGATGCTACCACCACACTCCACGCAGAAAAAAGACTCACACCCACACAGAAGAGGAGGAGACACGACACGAACCAGAAGCCCATACTGCAGCTGCACCACTACCCACTTCAAACCCCCTCTGACCCATACAAGAAGCAAACTGACACCCACCATGAAGATGTGGCACGACCACGAACATGAAGCCAAACAACAAGATCACAGCTCACCAGCTCAATCCCCAGCAATTAAACTAACCTGAGCACAGCCAGGCCCCCACCTAAAGCAGAACACACCCCCAACCAATCAGAACACAGCCAACCCCCTACCAATCAGAACACAGCCAAACCCCCACCCAATCAAGTCCACCCCCACTAGCAGTTAAAAGGAAAGAAGCAGCTGCAAGCTCACATTACTCTGAGAAAGCACAGAGCTGAAGAAACAAGCCTGAAGATGAATGAACTGAGACTTCATTTAAAACGTTGCCTAGGATACTTCCAATTCTACTCGGGAGAAAACCCGAATAACCAAAGATCCATATATATATATCAAATATCTGGATTTGTAATTCTTAATAATTTATCAAATTCCTCTTATTAAATTTAAGCAATATTAACCTGTATATCTATAAATGCTATAAAATCCCAAATCTCAAAATAATAATATTGTAAATTAATATTTCAATTACTTACAAATCTAAAATATAGATATATCAACTTAGGACGATAATTAATTAGTTAATCAATGCATAATCACAATTAATCACAATTAATTATTTAAATCAATCTAATCAATGCCTATAATCAAATATCTATACCTAATTAATTAATCATCACTTCCCTTTTTTATATGTGTTATAACTAAATATAAACTACAATATTACTAATTTATCAGTTAAGTATATATGAATTACATTTACCACATTCAAAAATTTGTGGATTGTAACAATGTTTTTTTTGAAGTCTTGACCTGAGAGCTTTGGCTTCAGCTCAAGGACTACCTTCAATGACACAGAGGTAACAAAAACAAGGAATAAGGTACTAGCAGGTAAAGAATTCATAATAGTTTGGTGACCGAACATAAACTGTTTCTTTCCATTTATAGAACAAGTTTCTCCTCTCACCTGCTCTACAAAATTCCAATCAGCTGTTTCCAGCACTTCAGGAATTTATTATAATGACCTTTAGTACATTGGTGGCATTCTTGGCAATATATGCCCCATATTTTTGTTGAAATAGGGCACTTGAGCCAGGAAATTAAATGGGTCAGCTCTTTATCCAGGAGAGTATGACACATTAAATTATGTACAGTAAATATTTTTGGAAGGTAAAACTTATTGATTTATGGCAAACTACCAAGTTGTTATTTGAGATTGGGATTTGGAATTTAGAATAAACTTGGATAAATATATGTTTATTCAAGGCAGCAAACAGGCTGTTAAGGAAAGGTCTTATGGAGTGCTCATTTGCAATTGTGCACAGCATCGGAAAAAAATTGATCACATACCACTAAGCTCACACACTCGTTTCTCAAGCAGCTGTCAGGCTGATACTGGGCATTGTAGAAAATATTACTTAGCAATTCATTTTTGGAAGGCTTTGCTATTGGCAGTAACAGCAAGGCTGTTGAGTCATAGCTGGTGAAAGTGATGGTGAAGTCAAGATGGACAAATGTATCACTAATATAAATAGCCAGCAGTGCTGCCAAAACCTTGAAATCATAAGTGGAAAATTACAAGCTGCAATTTTGCAAGGAGAAAAGCAGTATCTCCTGCTCTTAATTTGAGAGGAAAGGAATGCTTAGAAGATGAAAGAGATAGCCAGATGTTAATTTCTACTTAACAAATATGACATTTGATTGAATGTCACAGTCCTTGATTTTCAAAAATAAAAGTAGGAAACCATATGGTGAGCAAAGGCAGCTTAAGTCAGAGGTTTCCCTTGGCAGCAGAGAAACTCTGCTTCAGGTCATCTAGGATCTGAAAATCAAATTTTGAGACTTTGTTTGAGCAGGTATCCATTGTTTGTAATTTGTTTTGTGGCTTTAAAGTTGATGCTTCTTTCTTTTCTTTTCCTATTGTGCAAAGAGACATGTATCAGCTTAGGTCTCCTGAAAATGGATACAACATAAATGTGATTGGCAAATTATCCCCACAACAAGAATGCTTTCCTTGATGATAATCCACTAACTAAAGCCAGTGATACTAAGAGTGATGATGGCCATCATCAACTGAAGAAATAGGTTTGGGCAAGCCAGTCTTAGATCAGTAGTGGGATTCAAATTTTTTTACTACCAGTTCTGTGGGCATGGCTTGGTAGGAATGGCTTGGTGGGCATGGCAGGGGAAGGATACTGCAAAACCCCTATTCCCTCCCCACCCCACTAACCTGCTTTCCAGCTCTGTTCTCCTGTGCAGGGCAACAAAAGAAGACCCAGCCAATCAGCTGGGACTTGGGAGGTAGAGAAAAGATGAGGGTGGGGCCAGTCAGAGGTAGTATTTGCCAGTTCTTTGAACTACTCAAAATTTATGCTACCGGTTCTCCAGAACTGGTCAGAACCTGCTGAATACCAGCTCTGATGAAGATTAAAAGAAAGATGTAGATACTTTCAGAGAGAGAGACAGAGAGACAGAGAGACAGAGAGAGTGGGAGAGAGAGAGAGGGAGGTAGACTTTGGGACCTAGAAAATGCCAGCATAAACACCGTTCTTATGAAAAGACCGAGAGCTCAATTAAACATGAAAATAATCATGTAACTGACAATTTCCATGCATCGTTTTTTGTGTAGTGAATAGCAGTCTTTGGAAAATGGGGATTTAATTCTTTCTTTAAAAAATGGGAACAAAATTTCTTCAGTTTCATAGTTGCAAAATAAAGAAGTAAATCTTAGCTTCTTACTTAATGGCCATAAGGCACGCTTCTAGGAAATAGTGCACTATGGTACAGAATGCTGCCTCTATATAATTTTACAAATACCATATTCCTTTGGGATTTTTGATGGTATGTCCATATGGTCCTTATGGGGAAGGGCTGTAATTTAATATTCTTATCATTCATCACACAGTCAGTTAGATGTTCAGACTACACTTGGCATTTAGGTCCATGTATCAAGTCCTTCCTAAGGACCTGTGATAGGCAGATATGGTCTTAAAGGTATCATAGATGTAAGCTGTTCTGAGCAAAGCTGCATTTTGCAATTGACTGACGGTGATTTTGTCAATGCCAGTGATGTTCAGAGGATGCTCCAGTTATTTTGAGAGTGAACCCAAGGTGCCTGTTTTTATTGGTATTACCTTTACTTTCTTTTGACACTGTTATTCTATTTCTATTTGCAGTTCTTTGTATTTTGTTATCTTCTCCAGTTCTTTCTTTTTATTCTGCTATCTCCAGGTACTGCCACATCTGTTATCCAGATTCTTTGCTTTTCTTGTTGCCAATTGTTAAGTCTGGAGTGTTATGTGACAGCTGCATATCTGTTTGAATTCTAAAGTCTCAGAGTACTTTAGCTTCATTTTCTGTTACTTTTTCTATTATATGGTCCCACCAGCTCTTGCTGGCAAGCATTGATATTTCCTGTGAATCTTCCAATGTATCATTGTTGCTACTTTGTCATGCTGTTTGTAGTCAGTCTGTGCAATCTTCTTGCAGCAGCTAACCAGGTGATCCATTGTTTCTTCAGCTTCATTGAAGAGTGCTTTTTTTCATGCACTGGCCATGTAATGTTTTGTCTTTTCTATTCTTTCTATTCTCATTATTGTAGGCCAATTTAGTCTCCCCAATGTAGGCCTTTCTTGTATACTAGCTTCACTATTCTTCAGATATTTTTCCAATTTTAATGTTATTATTTGTCTTGTTTTCTTACCAAGGGCCTTCAGTTCTGCTTGACTCAAATCCACTATTTCAGCTGTGTATCTAATGACTGGAAGTGCTCAGGTATTAATTGCCTTTATGGTATTTCCTCCACTGTGTTTGAACTTTAACATCTTCTTCTCTCTCTTGATATATTCACTTCTAATCTTTTTCTTGATGTCAGTTTGCTTGTTGTCAGCTTGAAAGATCCCCAGGTATTTGTAATTATCATCTTCATCCAGGCTCTTGGTGTTATTTCCATAGGAAAACTTGATTCCTTCAATTTTCACCATTTTCCACATTTGATGGTGAGTGTGGTGCATTTGTCCAGTTGAAACTCCATGGCAATATCTTACCTATACATATGGACAATGTTAAGAGCAGCAATTCTATTTCAGCCAATACTTTGCCATATAGCTTCCAATCGTCCCCTAAATGAGGTGGGATAGTTGGCAGATGTTTTTGATGTTTGTTAGCCATAGCCTAAGTTATTCGGTATTGTTATAAGACATATCAGTGTAATGAGAAAGAGTAGTGGCAAAGTGAGTCTCCTTGGAAGATTCCTCTCTTGATATTAACCTTTCCCATTCTATCATCATCGACCAGCAACTCTGTCTTCCATTGTGCCATCAATCTTTTCACAAAGCTTCTGATAGTTCTACTGACTCCTGTTATTTCTAGGCACTTGTTTATTCAATCATGTGGCAAGGAATTTAATGCTTTCTTATAATCAATCCATGTTACATTCAAGTTGATCTCTCTTATCTTGCAGTTTTCCAGAATCATATTGTCAGTTAGGAGTTGATCTTTTGTTCCTCTGCTATTTGGGCAGTTTCCTTTCTGCCTGGTAGAAAGGGTTTGTTTTCAACTAGATGCTGTTGGATTGCATCAACTACCACACCAGTTGGTAATTTGGAAGTTGTTGGTAAGCAGGTATTGGCCTGTAGTTATCTGGTTCTACCCCTTTTCCTGGACTTTTCATTATTATTAGTTTTTACCAGATGTTAGCCACTCTTCAATTTCACCTCCTTGCAGTATGTTGCTAAACTACTTGACAACAAGAGGGTGTGGACCAGTCAGATGTTTCAGCTGAAAGTCATATTGTTCATCTTCATCTAGTGTTGACCAATTATTGATCTTTCTTGGGCCTTTTTGCCTCTATTTCTGCTCTTTCATTTGCTCTGCAGCTTCTTTTTTCATTTTTGACCACTTCCTTTAACCAAGCTGCGTTCTTGTTGTATTTCTTTGGGTTATCCCAAAACTGCACTGTTTCTTCCTTGTCAGGTGTTGATTGATTCACTGTACTCTGTCTATTGGTGAATTGATAGAAATGTTTCTGATTGGATTAAAATTAGACATTCTGCATATAATTTGTGATTCAAGTTTTGTATCTGCTGATCTTCTTAGTTATAGATGTTAATTGCTGTTTTGTTATTTCCAGTGCTTCCTTGACCTTCCTTGTTTCTTCTAAGTGGTATTTCTTGATTAGGTATTTTTGGTCTTCTTGTTCTTCAGCTTCTATAACTGTGCTGCCTTTCTCTATTGCCAACTGTCCCTGGTTTGCCTCTATAGTCTGAGTTACTTCTGGCAAAGCTTTGATTTGTTTGCCCTGCTAGACCTTTGCATTTCTTCCAATTCTGCTTCTGTTGAATACTTAATTTCATATTATAAATTGATGTTGATCTGCAAGCTCAGTTCTGTTATATTTGATTCTGAATGTTGTCTTTTCCACTGTGCATTCATTTCAAATATCATCTTCTTGTTGGACATGATCTGTAATAACAATTAATTACTTCTTTGTTTCCTGTCTCTGTATGTTTGTGACAAGTAAACATCTTTCCTTCTAGTAGTTTTGCATCTGCTGGCCCCAGTTGTTCAGTCAACAGCCCTGAGTTATGTAGCTCATTTTTCACCAGATGTCCAGGAACTCCAACACCTAGCAGGAGCTGTAATTTACATCTCAACATGTTTTTTATGGAAGAGATACTCTTTGCCTGACTCCTCTGATGAGGAGGAGTATGTCCAGTATGGTTGAACCTCTGGCATAGCCTGTCAGCTTCCTCAGAGCACACAAGCCCACAAGCACATCAAGCTTAACCTCTGACAGGTAGGCCTGCAATGAGGTAGCTCCTAGGATAGTTTCAATTGATCTGATTCAATAATTTAAGGCAATATTCTTTGTCCTTCTCTTCTTTACTCTTGTACAGAGTATTCTTTATTGTTTATTGAGTTAATAGTTTTATTGAGGCCTTCTCAATAGAAAAGTCAAAACCTCTCCTGGTATGGTGTGTGGTGTTATATACTCCGTAGGGAGTCACCACTGTTATTCAGAGACAGGTCTTAATTTTGCAGTGTAAAGTTATTTCTTGTCTGAATCATAAATTACTATCTGCTGTGAACAAAGGTTTAATTTTAAAGTGCCCATCACATCTCTTTAACTGGAAAAAATTCTTCTTATCTTGGCTAACAATTACTGTGGCCAAAAAAGGAACAAAATGATATATGCTATGTACGGATGATAGCTTTTCACATATACAAAAGAAATGTAATCAAATTTTCACTGTCAAGAACATCAGTTTCTGTTTCCTGTCTGTCCCTTTCTATTCTCTGGTCACTTCCAAAGTCTTCTTTTTCAGCAATTTTGGTTAAATACCAAATAGCTAAGTCAAGAATTAAATTAATATCAGATTATTTTAGTCAGTTTAGAGAAGGTATGCACAATGTCTATCTGCTTAAGTGCTATTTCAGGTTGTGTGGGATATGTTGAGGACTCTCCTCAAATGGGAAAGGGCTAGGATTCATTTTAAATGGGGTTACTTTTAAGAGGTGAAATTTATACTTTATCTGGAAAATCTATTCTTTAACTTATCCCATCTATCATAATGAAAATCTTCCACTTAGTGGGAATGGAATAGAACAGATTGTGGAATTATTTTTCTGTAAGGTAGCACTTGCTTAAAAATTAAATACTCCTGTATTGTATAAATCTAGCTTTATCCTAATAATAGTCCTGTAATATAGATTGTTGACTCACAGTCAACCAGTGCTCTTACAACTAGCTGAGTGAATATTAGAGCTTCTCTGTGTTCATACTTGTTATATGATAACTACAATATTTTGAATTTCAGTTCCAAATGTGCCTCAGCCAACATAACATGGTGAGGCATTTTGGGAATTTCAGTGCAAACAATGGGAGGGGTCCAGTTTCTGATTACTATTCTTATAACATGATATAGGTCTCTGGGTCCTCATTTAATCTTCTCTTTCCAGAGATAGCCCAACTAGAAGCATATTATTAGGATTAGAATTAGAAGAACTTTATTGTCATTGTACAAGTGCAACAAATCTGTGGATGAACCCCAGCAACTGTTCGCAATACAATAAAACCAAAGCACTTAAAAATGAAGACAAGAAAAATAGAGTACCCACATCTCCATTTGCAATTAGAGAGTACAATACCTACGAATATACACAAAATATACATCCAGCACTGACTGTAATGCTTAGCCGAGTATAATACACAAGAGATGGATTGTACTGTAATATGTTTTTATACATCTGAATGGGGTTTTGAGATTTCACATCTTTTCACATCTTAATGAGGTAGTGACTTTTTTTGCGGTTCGAATGGCCCAGGGAAAGAAACTATTTGTTAGTCTAGTGGTGTGGGATATTATTGACCTAAAACGCCCGTCCAGATGGCAGCAGGTCAAAAAGATAATTGCCAGGGTATGGGGTTTTCTATAATGGCCTTGATTCTGCTTTGGCAGCGGGACCTGGTTAAATCTTCCAGGGAGGGCAGAGGGCAACCAATGATCTTTTGAGCTGTGTTTATCACCCTCTGAACAGTTTTCCTGTCCTCAACTGTGGAGCCTGCATATCACACACCCAGACAATATGTCAAAGTGCTCTCCACAGAGGCTTTATAGAAAGCCAGCAACAGCTTCTTATCCAGATTGTTCTTCCTGAGAACCAAGTGCAGCCGCTGCTGAGCCTTCTTCACTATGGCCTCTCGGTATTATGTGGACCCGGAAGATATCAGCTGAAAATATGGATGCCAAGGAATCTGGATTGTAGGGACAGTTTCCACTCATTCTCTCCACTCGTGGAGCCAAGTCTAACAGACTGTGGTCTGTTTGGTCAAAAAGTTCTTAATCCAGGAGCTACGTTAGGTGGGTGGGGACCTACAGATTATTACGTGTTGGTTACTTAGTATATTTGGATGATAGTGTTAAAACGCGAGAGCTTTAGTCCACAAAGAGCCATCCTCACATAGTTCTCTGTTTGTTCTCCGGATGATCTCAGCGCTTCACTGAAGGTGTGATTGGCCACAGCATCCTCTGGTAGATCAGTGGATCTATGAAGGCAAAACTGATGTGGATCAAAGGAGGAGCGGAGGCAGTGCTTCTGATGTGCTGATGTGAAACTAGCACTCAAAAACCTTTCCTGATGGAACTTTTAATTGCTATGGCTATAGTCATTGGAGATGTTATATATTTGGTTTTTTGGGAACGGGGATGATGTTGTGGCCTTCAGCACTGTGGATTGATGGCATGTGTTAAAAGATAGATTGAACAGTTCTGTTAAGTTATTTCTGACAACTGGTCAGCACACGCTTAACTACCTGCACCCAGGGAATGCCATTCAGGGCCCAGCAGTTTCTGCGGATTTACTGCTCTCAGTGTTTTTTCTCTTTCTCATGCACCTGAAGAGAAAGAGGTGCAGCATGTGGGTTCCTCATGAGGCAGTATGTCCAGGCTTCTTGGTGGTCCAAAGCATGCCAAAAAAAGCTGTTTAGTCCTCTGCCAGAAAGTTGCTACTTGCTTTCGCTGTTTGTTGGGAACCCTTGGCCTTATAGTTCGGCAGGGCCTGCTATCCCCCTCCACATACTGCCATGGGTCCACTGTCAGGAAAGCCCTGGCCCTCACCTTCCTCCCTATACACTCCTTAGCATGTTTGGATGCCTCTTCTCATAGCCTCAGCTCAATCCATGGGGCAGTGCTCTACTGTGACGTGTTCATCTGCTCTGAAAACTCGTTCACGTGGCCCTTGATCTATGAGTCTGGCACTTTTGCTGGTTATTCCAGGGTTCCTGTTTGGGAAAGCCCATATGCATTTTGTCCCACCAGTGACATTTCTACACAGGTCTTCATGTAGAAAGAGCACAGTTCTTCTGTGTATAAGTCGAAAGATCCTGTTGTTTGAAGGATGCTTCCAATCTGTAGTGAAGTAAACAGTAAACAGTCCTGAAGCTGGGAGAGGGCATTTTCAGGCAAGCATCTAATAGTTTGACTGCTAGGTTTTGTTCTCTTCCAAAGGGGAGTGTGGGCTGATAGTAAAAGCAGGGTGAGATGGTCTTAACATTTGAATGCACATGATCAAGTGTATTTTTCCCCCTGGTTGGACATTTAACATGTTGGTAAAGTTTGGGGAGCACAGTTTAGGCATGCTCTGTTGAAATCCCCAGCAATGATGTGAACGCCCTCAGGATGAGCTCTCTGCTGCGTGGTAATTATGTCTTGGAGGCGACTGAGTGCCATGTTAACATTAGCCTCTGGAGGTAAATATACAGCAGTGATGGTACCTACATCTACTGAAACTGCTCAAGGACATTGGAGATTTGCCCAGTAGAAAAATATTATAAAGTTTGGAAAAATGACTTGAAATGCATCATGTTGTAATTCTGTGGTTTGCTTATATTGTTGAAGAAATTGCCATGGGCCAATCTAAGAGATAATCTGTTGTCTCTCAAGGACTCAAAGAAGGTTATTATTCTTCCAGTTGATTATCAACCCCAGTTGAGGAAGCATCTTTATAGCTACTATGATATGTAAACAGTGAGAGAGTCTGCACAACCATAACACATATATCATCGCTATGTCCTTATTCTAGCCCTTGAGATACACACAGAGTGGCTATAAATCATTCACTTGTACATTTCTCCTGTTCTGCTATGAAGAAGCATGGCTAAATGGTCATGGTTCTGCCATTCATAGCACAGTAGATAAGGAATCTAACAAGAATCTGTGCTTTTAATCTGTCTCCCCCCCACAAAAAAAGTTGGATAATCAGTTCTTGATATAATATTTCCATTTGTGCGTGCTTACATTAGTAACTCAAGAACATGAACCATTAATATTTCTTCCCTTGGTTGTGGTTAAAGAGAGAACAAAAAGGCAATACTCAACCACATGTAGCAAACAAGAATTTAAATAGAACAATTATAAGATCACTTAGGATTTTTACGGTAGGGAATGAAAATATCGTCAAGCTGCTTGGCAACAATATTAGAGGACCTTGCATGGGGGAAATATATATAAACTAAAATTGGTGTACTATTTAATAAGGTTGAAGATACAAGAGCTTTGTTTCATTCCAGCATCTGTTGATGGTATGTTGTTTTATGTCATGCTGGTCTAAAAACCGATAAAGCAGTAATATTGGATTAGGAGCAATATCTTCTTCTTTATACTTTACACTTTTGATGAATGTCTTCATGCAGAAGTTCAACAAACATTTGTCAGCTATGTTGTAATTTGGATTCCTGAACTGACCGTGGAATTGAATTTGGTGGCCTAAATGAGTCTTCCACTGATATAATTCTAGGGGGAGTGTGCCTTGTATCTTAGCTATAAGAAGAGGAAAAAAGGAAGGAAAGGAAGGAAAGAAACAAGCATCAGATACATGCAAAGAGGCATCTTTAGCCCAATTTGCTTCCAGACTTCAACTTTGCCTCTCTGTATAAAATAAAGCATTTAGTGCCTTACAAAAATTAATCATTTTGTAAAATTATTTAAATTA
This sequence comes from Laticauda laticaudata, assembly GCA_004320025.1. NCBI lineage: Eukaryota > Metazoa > Chordata > Lepidosauria > Squamata > Elapidae > Laticauda > Laticauda laticaudata. The sequence continues at coordinate 37,183 of BHFT01048378.1, read as the reverse complement.
CCTATCTCTTTAAGTATAGAGGTTGTTACAGTGAGGACAGAGGTAGTATTCAGCAAGTTCTGACCAGTTTTGGAGAGGTAGCGGAAATTTTGAATAGTTCAGAAAACCATCAAATACCACCTCTGACTGACATCTATTCTCTGCCTCCCGAGTCCCAGCTAATCTTCTGGGTCTTCTTTTGTTGCCCTGCATAGGAGAATGGAGCTGGAAATCAGGTTAATGGGGTGGGAAGGGAATAGGATTTTACAGTATCTTTCCTCTGCCATACCCACCAAACCATGTACACCCACCAAGCCATGCCCATAGAACCAGTAGTAAAAATAAATTTTAATCCCACCACTGGATTTGGAGGGGAGAGATAGAATGTAGGAAGAAGAGTGATTTACCCTTTCCTTCCCACCACACTTTTATGCAGACATGAAGCACACATGTCAGGATTATTGTTCTGTGAGAAACACTAACAGAACATTTGTACAACTGGGACTGCGCTTGACTAGCTGCCCTAGTGTGTAGAAATGTTTGATGAAGCAGGGCTGGGGAAGGATGATTAAGCCCTTAAATGCTGTGTGTGCTCCCTTTCCAAACACTGCCTGACACTGATGAAACCAAATTGGAAGACAACTTCCTTTTGACATTGCTACGCATAATGTGAGCCAAGTTCATATTCTCAATCTTTCTAGACAGAAATACTGCAGTGTAGCCAATCAAAAGGCACAATGCAGGCTTTCTGAATTCTTACCTTCTTCACATTTTTTATTTTTCTCTGAGAAGAACAGTAATGGAAGAAGATGAAAGAACTACAGGTTGTCAAATCCATCATCTCCATCCATCATATTATTTCCTTTATGGTGCACAGTAGAGGTGGGATCACCTGGTGTCCCATTTTCCATCTCTATTCTGGTAGTTATATACACTGAAAAGTTAAGTCTAGAATATGCAAACTGGAACAGATGGCATGGCCAGAATTAAACTGCATGCTACGAGCCCACAACATGCCTGTGGTCTCCAATCTGATAAAAAGGCACAAATTTTATAACGAGACCAACGGGAAGACGAGAGCATTAGAGATTTCATAGCAGCCCTAAGAAATATCGGGGGAGCCTGCGAATTTCAGATCATGGACGAAGCCATGAGAGACCTGGGATTGAAGGACGCTATGCTCCAAAGCAAGCTATTGAACAGACCGAACATCACAGTGGCTGAGGCCATCACAGAAGCCAACGCTGCCGAAGCAGCCAAGAAATCCGCAGCCACCATAGCCAGATCAATTCAATAAATGCAAAACCACCAAACCAAACCTGAGAAAAGAAGGCAGAAGGAAACCAAAAACAGCCCACAACAACTGCCCACCATGAAGACCTCGACTCCCCGAGTGACACCGATGATGACAACAAAGACATACATAGGCTTCAGTCAGAAAAGAAAATGGCAGGAAAAAAGAGGAAGCGAGTTGAGAATTCCAGTGTGCCAGATGTGGAGGCGATCACCCACGCTCCGAATACAGATTCCTGCGATGCCTTTGCAGATTCTGTGAAAACTGCGGACACTATTGCTAGCGTTCTGCCGAAAACAAAAAGCAGCTGCTAGTCCAATATGGACGTGGCAGCACCCCCCCCCCCGAAACAGAGAAAGACAAGTCAGAAGCCGATCGAGCTGAGAGAACAGGAACCGGCGAATGAATGACAGAGAAGAAACACCTTCAAACAATAATCATCAGAAATGCCAAGGCAGCAAACGCCAAAAAAAAGGTCCAAATAAATGTGAAAATCGAAGGAAAACCCTGTGAGATGGAATAGACTCCGGATCATACCTTCAGTGGTATCCTGGTGACACTATCAGAAACCTGCATACCAGACATTCAAAGGCAAAGGGGCGAATGGCAACAGCAAAAGCTAATACTTAAAGATTAAACCAGGGAAACAGAATCCCGAGGTAGTAGGTCTTGGACATTTCTTAATTAGAGTTCAAAAACCACGCTGAGGTACTCCTCTGACAATTTGTCGACCCTGAACATCCTAATCTGCTAGGAATCGAATGGTTCGAGTCCCTGGAATCGGCAGTGACCTTGGGATCAACAGTCATCGCTGAGGACCAACTGATGAGGAGAGCCTGCTGGAAGAGTTCTGCGGATTGTATTCGACGGGACCCCAAGCAAGTACAAGGGGACCCAATAGGAACCCTAAGATAGCTCCCATCAGGCTCAAAGCCAGATGCGTTTCCCTTTGCCTTAAATCAAAATAGCATGAGCAGGGGCTTAACAAACTCATCGCCAGAAGGGCGTCGGTAGAGCCAATTGACCATGCAGGTGGGTAAGACTTCCATCGTGACTCCTAGCAAACCAGATGGTCAGTGCTATTCTGTGTTGACTACAATCATGCACTCCAGCAAAGCGCATTACCCTGTTTCCGGGTAGTTCAACACCTGTTGCATTCATTAGGGGCGAGAAAAATTTTTTCGCAAAGCTTGATCTCACACAAGCATATCAACAGCTGCGGTGATCCCGAAACTGCAGAGCACAGGACTATAGTCACGCACAGAGGGGCAATCAAATGATAACAGACTTCCAATTTGGGGTTAGCGTTGCCCCAGGCATTTTACAAAAGCCTCATGGAGCGCCTCCTAAATTGCAATATTAAAGGAGTTGTTCTTCTATTTTGATGACGTTTATTAGTATCAGCAAAAGGTAAAACACCAATTGAAAATAGCATTGAGAGAAGTCTTGTGAAGATTCAGGGAAGCAGGCTTAAGGTCAAACAAGAAAAATGTAACTAGCCACCAATCAGTTCGCATTCTTAAGGCTACCTTATAGATTGAGGAAGGCGATCAACCCACTGAAAAGAAGAAAAAGGCAATTAAAGATGCACGCAGGCCTAAGACGCAGACTTACAAGCGTTCTTAGGTTCTCATTAACTTTCTACAATGTCTTCCTGCCCCAAAGGCAACCGTGAGCAGAGCCATTCAATCGACTATTAATAAAAAAATACTGTCTGGAATTGGGGCCACGCGGAAAGCAGCATTCCAAAACATTAAGGACTTATTAACATCCAATACCTAATTTTAATACAATACAGAACATCCTGCCCAAATGGACGGTCACCTATTGATGCATTCGCTTTTTTGGAATCGATGCCATCAAGCCACTGAGCCACAAGCTTACCAGAATACAGAGAAGCACCAATTGCCTTTCTATTCCAAAACACTGTCAAAATCTGAAAGAAACTACAAGCCAACTTGACAGAAGCCCTCGCAATCATAGCAGGCGTCAAAAGAGATTCACAAATTACCTATAATGGTAGGACATTTCTCATTATCACAGACCACAACCGCCTGCTAGGGATCCCTGGCACTGGAACAAACCAACCCAAAGCATCCTATCACCAAGAATGACGAGGTGGTCAGAATTCCTTTACTGCATACAATTAACTACACTCATCCATCCCCAGGAAAGACCATCACCCATGCGGATACCTTGAGCGTTCACCCACTGGCCCGACAAGGAAGGTGACCAACTCCTACCGTCTCGCACTCTGTCAGATCGAAAGATAATGCCAAATCTGCTACTAACGCAACAGAACATTGCTAAAGCTACGCACAAAAGACCCGCTACAGCTCGAATCCTGCATTGGTAGGTAAGCTGGTCGGATAGGATAGAGAAGCGAGACTTTTAAACCTTTTTGCACCCAGCAGACTGAACTATCAATTGAAAAGTGCTTGTATACTGGTGGGGGAGACAGGGTGTAATTCCAAAAATAAGGTTGGCAGGAGGAAGTTGTTGTTGCATGTTTCACGAGGGACATCCAGGCATAGTAAAAATGAAAGCCCTGGCAGGAGTACGTCTCGTGGCCAGGGCTGGACAAAGACATTGAAAAAATTGGTGGCAACATGCATTGACTGCCCAAAAATCAAGGCCTACCCCCCCCTCTTGCACCAGTCCCTGATAATGGAAACTCCCAGAGGCCCTGGTCAAAGACTGCAATTGACTTTTTGCTGGGCCAACCGAAAAGGGAACACATATTTTATTAATTGTTGATGCTTATTCCAAACTGGTTAGAGGTTATTCTTTTATGGGCGTCCACTGACTACTGAAGCAGTCAATAAACACAGTTGAATAGACTTTTTGCTACAATGGACTGCCAGATGTAGTAGTCTCTGACAATGGCCCCCAGTTTACTGCTTTAGCCTATCGAGCAATACCTGGACTTGCGCAGGGTATCTGACATGCGCCTGACAGCGGCCGGCTCATCGCTTCAAATGGATGGCTGAACGCATGGTTCGTTATATACAAGAGGCACCAAGACAAACTGGACACGGGGGGACATCCAAGATAAGACCTAACAAACTGGTAAAACAATTCAGCATATAACCCTAGCACACCACTTAACAAAAGCCCAGCTGAACTCCTCATGGTAGAAAATTGCATTCCTACCTAGACAGACTACACCCCACCTATACCTGTGAAAAAAAACCTGACTCCTCAAAGTAATATCTCTCCTTTGCTATTGGCAACTTAGTCTATGCAAAAATCTGCTTACCGTCGGGACCCCATTATGGCTTCAGCCACAGTTACTACAAATCACAGGACCCTGGTCATACGACTTGGCACTAGACGATGGCCAGAACATGGAGACAAGCACATCGAACCAGCTTCGCTCTAGGACATTGGGATGCAATACTACGGCACGCCACAAAACACTCCAAAAACAACCGGGGGGGGAAATCAACAAAATTAATAAAAAAAGGGACAGATGAACGCACTTATAACAACGACAAAAGACACAACACAAACCCGAAACAGAAGAAACTCTGATAAAAACAAAAAAGAGCACTTACCATAGACAACCTTTTGGAGAAGAGAACGGTAGGCAGGCGAGGCCTTCCTGGAAGGAGACTGCAGGCAGATTACCAACCTGGAACAAACCAGGAAGGGAGTGGCAGAGCCACCTCAAACCAACCTTGAGAACCAGGCGACGGGAGCGCAAAGGCTGACTCACCCTTCCAGAGGTTCCATGGAGAAGACATAGAGGACAAAAGCGATCCTGTCTGAACCAGATGGAAGACCACAATGAGCACTGAGCTGTGCACGAATCAAGTTGGACCCGCAAAGCCCCACATACCTGCGTGACTAACATTATGCACGTTTGGATGCGAAACCAGGGGGGCAAGTGGTTGTTAATGTTGGAAATTGGAAGCTCCAAATAGCTAAAACTGATTGGCTGAAAAGGCCGCTCTCGGATTGGGCAATTACGCACCAATCTGATTGGCCCGCCGGACGGCGGGAATTCTCAAGAACTGTCATTGGCTGCAAGCCGCGAGCAGCCGCTATAAGAAGAGCTACCGCGGCTTTGGCAAAGGTTCCGCTACAAGTCACTATACTGTTTCATAGAGGGTTGTTTGTTGAGATACCGGTCTCATGTACCTTATTGTCCAAATGGAACAATGGTGATATAGATTTTGGTTATTAAATCTTTTTATCTCCTGCCTGATTGTTCATATCTTCCTCTGCCTGCTTTGGCCTATCTTTGTCCTATTTTGCCAGTTAATTGATTTTGATGTTTGGTGATGTTTAATAAATAATTATCAAGGGTTGGGGTTTTTTGGCTGAGATAAGCATTGGGTTTGCATGCCGTAATCTGGATATCAGATTGACTGGAAAAAGATGGACAACAATGAAATGGGGAGAGGTTATCATCTGAGCCCCTTGCAAACATTGCAAGACAATTGCAATAAAATTCTTTGTCTTGGAAGCAAGCCAGTCTCTCTTTGTCTTTAATATTAAAATTGACCATTTCTCATAGAAACCACATTTAGCTCTTTAGTTTTGGATGTGGCAAAAAGTAACTGTTCTATTAAAATATCTGCCAAGCATTAGTCTCCATCAAAAAAGAATCAGTTTTCATGCCGTGAATTGCATGCCTCATTATCTGCTTAAATTTCAGAGAGTTCATCATTTGTGGATATTTTTCAAAGAAAGAAAGAGAGAGGGAGGGAGGGAAGGAAGGAAGGAAGGAAGGAAGGAAGGAACCACAAAGAGGATTCCCCCAACACTAGCCAGTATATACATCAGGTATATGGAGAGTCAGTTTGGTGTAGTGGTTAAAGTGCTGGCCTGTAAACCAGGAGACTGAGTTCTAGGCCTACCTTAAGCATGAAGGCCAGCTGAGTGCCTTTTGGCTAATTATTCTCTTAGCCCAACCCTTTTCATAGATTTGTTTTTAAGGAAAATAGGAGGAGGAAAGAGAATTAGGTGTGTTCACTGCCTTGAGTTATTTATGTCGGAATAAAGATCTAATAAATAAACATTGTGGCATGAAGACATATGCAACATAATCTTCCCAATGCTGTCGTTCTCCTTTGCCAAAACAAACAAATAAATAAAAAAATAATTGACCAACTTACTCCCTCAGGAGATTATTATGCTCCTTATTTTAATGAACTTCAGCGTCGTTTCAGCTTTTTATATCAGGAGTTTAAAAATAAAGTGTCATACTAAAAACTCCTGGTTTTTTCAGAATGATTTGTTGATTTATGATTCCACAGCATATTTGTTTTCATTGGAGACTACTCGGATTGGGCAGGCTACCTTATCAATGCGGGTAGTCCTTGTTTAGAGACCACAAGGGTTTCTAAATGAAATTGTGACTCTGTTTATGATCTTACTTTACCTTTTTCTTTGACTTTACAGACCTGCAAAGATCATAAATGTGAGGATGGTCATAGTTACTTTCTTATCACCATTATAACTGCAAACGGTCTTGTATGAGGCAGTCTCTAAACGAGGACTACCTCTAAAATGCTGTGAAGGGAGTATTTTACACTTTGAGCAGAGGTACCAGGTATGGTCCAGGGATGATTTGATTGGGAAGACAAACTTGCATAACAGACATAAATCTGGGCATGTGGTTGAAACAAGAATTTCAAACAAGAATTGCATATAGCAAAGTACAACCTAAACTACCAGGGGCCGAATGGAAAGAAAATGTTTTTCTTCCAATGTGCCCTCACTTATAAATTGGAGCGGCTCCTCTGACCCTTTGCTGAATCATCTATAGTGAAAGCAGAAAAAGGATTTGGGAGCAAGAAGCAGGCAGGCAGCTTGCAAGCTGCTGTTGCTATGGCTACCAGAGCAGAGATGGAAGAAGGCCTAAGAGGTATAGATAGATGTGAAAATAAAGGCAAAAAAATGTGTCTGTTTTCTCCCCGTTCCCATTTTTGGATGCCATGTATATTTTAGAGTCTAGGTTTCCATTTAAGACTTTCCTTGTGTTTTTTTTAATTTCTTGATGGTTTTCTTTTGAGCTTCACTTCATCTGAATTCATAGTATAGAAATTTTTCCACATTTGGTCAAGGAGAGAGAAAAACTAGACTGCATTTGCTTTTTGGATCTGTGTTTGCTCCTTCTCTAGAGGACATATATGGGGTTCCGCTAATCAACTTGCTCAGATTGAGGAAGCTATTTGGATAAGAGAAAAATATTTCAAATAAAAAAATAAAGGAAGGAAGGAAGGAGGGAAACTAGTTGCCGTGACTCAACTTCCAGATGGCATTTGTAGTCAATAAAACATAAGTTTTTCTAATTGTATTGCATGGAACCTTGAGGTTCTTTGAGAGACTAAGGACCAAAACAAAATCCATACCATTTTTTCTAAAGGCCAGCTGAAACCACCACAGCTACCATTTTGTACATCAGGAGTTTTGGGATTTTTATTATTTTTAACTAACAGGTTATGCAGCCTGTAAATGTTTGAAAATGATACATGAGAAGTTAGGGAAAATTTTCACCCATATAATCATGCTGCAAAATTGGAGTTCCCAATTTGTAAGCTTTCAGACAGAAGTATGCAAAACAATTACTATTTAAAATCATCCTGAATTTGAACCAAAATTTGAGTTTGGAACTACTGTATTGAATGTGAATTAGCAGTTTAGATTTGGGAAAAAAATAAAATCAAAGTATTTTGCATATCATTAGTTTCAGATTTTATATAACCAGGTTTTGTGGCTTGATGAACCAATGTGCTACATGCTGTTTTGCTCAGCAAATGTGAAAAGAAATATTACACACACACACACACACACAGAGAGAGAGAGAGAGAGAGAGAGAGAGAGAGAGAGAGAGAGAGAGAGAGAGAGAGAGAGAGNAGAGAGAGAGAGAGAGAGAGAGAGAGAGAGAGAGAGAGAGAGAGAGAGAGAGAGAGAGTATATGCTGGCTGTCTCAAGTTTATAATGAATGATGATAATATTGGCATATGTGTCTTCATACTCTTTCAAACAGATAATAATAATTTATAATCTGGGCTAGTGTGAACTTATAGTTGAAAAAATAGTAAAAAATGAGCCAGTTAAAATATTTTCTGATTTTCAAATACAGACTGATAAAGTCTTGGCTCATATAACACATAAAATTTAACTGTGGTTGAAAATAAGAAAATATAGATGTGCAATACCATGGAATGTTAGAACAGAAGACAATGTTAGAACAAGAGACAAAGAACTGAAGGAGACCACAAAATATCAAGATCTGAAAAATGAACTTGGAAGATTATGGCATAAACCAAGTGTGGTGAGCCCAATGATTATCAACACAATGGGTGTGGCATCCCAAATTTTTTTGGAAAGCACTTATAAGATCTGCACATTGACAAAATTTCCATTTCTCTATTACAAAGAGCCAAACTATGCTGGTACATTAAGACATCCTAGGTTCTTGGGAACACCCTGATCCTTATAAAGGCCAACACCTGCTAAAGAATTGGCAACTGTGACTTCACATTGTTGTATTATATTGTTATTGTTATTGTTATTATTAAGCATACATTATTATTGTTGTTATTGTTATTGTTATTATTTTGTATACTACTTGACTCTCAGCAAATCGGTTTTCTCATGTTAATTGAAAACGCAATTGGCTGTTTGGCTGGATGCACCTCAACAATAGAGCATGACTGCTAGATATAATCCTTCCCATGTGTATAGGTGTATTTCCAATATTTTAAATCACCTTTTCCTTCTTTACACATTTTTGAAGTATGTGGATTGATCAGGAATGAAGCATTGCAATACAATAATAATGCCATAACTTGTTCATTCTGTGCACTTGAAATAGATAAAGAGTGGCAGTGCCCAACCTTCCCCACCCCGACTTTGACTATGTCAGCGTTCCAAGTAATGCACCCATAGAAATTAGAACTCCAAGGCAGGCAAGTTCCTTAAAGAACAGTTTATTGGATACATCATATTGGCACAACTGGTGAAAGCCGACTCTAAAAGTTCTCCCGGCTTTCACCTAATTAACAGTAAAAGCTTCCCCCCTTCCGTCCTCCTCTGGCCAGCCACCTGTGAGAATGTCCTTGGGTTCTCACAGGACAGCTTTATTGTTTTGGCTACAAAACTCCATCTAATTATTTCTCCCCTCTGTTGTGTGGCAACTTTGAAGCCTCCAAAATGGCCTCAGCTATGTTCATTTCAGAGTTGACAGACTGGGTCCAATCTTATTGGCCTTTTGGAAGGCACTAGAAATTTGATTTTTCCCTCAGGCACTTAGGCTGCGATGTTAAATGTCCTTGTCTTCAGGGGCATATGCTGGATCTGGAATGTAGATTTGGTTTATTTTTGTTACAGTTAATTCTTATTTTTTATTTTGTGTTGGCTCCCCAGAGTCATTTAGGTGAGTTAGACAAATAGATAAATTGAATAGGTAAACCAACCAACCATAGAACAAGACAACAAATATTCAGTATGGAATTCCAGGAAGTAACAAAATTCTAATTCTGTGATCTGTTAGAGACTGTTTCTTTTAAATAATTCTTTTATTGCACAATGCAAAAAACTCCTCAATCTGTTTATATATTGTTGTTCCAAGTTGGTACCTTGAATTCCTTCTCTGGGAAAGGGTAGAATGACTCATGGTGGAGAGTTGTAATTAAATGCATCCACAAATCAGTTGCTAGCAATTATCTCATTAATAGTCTCATTTTAGGAAGGGTTTATAATAAGGTTCCTAGTCTTTGGGGTAGTGCTCTTTCTCCTGCTCTAAGTGCTACCTGTGCTAAGAATTTTCTTTGGCACTTTCAGACTTTCCAGTCTCTTCACATAGAAACTGCCTGCAAACTACCTGATCTTCTCATACTTTAAACTTGGCAGGAACTCTGAAAACTAAAATTATATCTAAAGGAAGCCATGGGAAAACTTGCATTATGATCATTGGAGAGGAACCAGCTGATTCTGTAAAGCTTTTTGTAGATTGGAGGGAAACATTTCTCCCTGTTAACATTTGTAAATCATACCCAATTACAGACTGATGAAAAATCATCAGCACTCCTTCAACATTAGTTATGGAAGCTGGAATCATGACTACACTCAGAAATAATATAAGACAGAGAGATCAACTAGTTTTCTGGGAAAGATTCATTTCTTGCTTTGTCTTCGTAAACCAAAATTATATAAGTCCTTGTCCTTACCATCCACTGGAATATGAAATTATTTTTTTTTAAAAACTGCATATATAATAATGAAATATAATTACAGCAAGGTAGTGTGATGTAATTATAAAGAAGAAAATTAATTAAATATTATGAAGTATAAAAATAAATCATGTTCTGGAAAAGGGCAGTAGGAAACTATTCCCCTATTCTCACCAAGGAAACTTCTTGGTTTTGGTTCTTTCCCAATTTTCTCTTCTTATTCGGCCTATAGTGACTGCTGAGATTTTGAAGAATTTCATATGCAGAATATACAGAATAACAGAGTTGGAAGGGACTTCCATGTTCTGTCCAACCCCAGGGATGGGCTACTGGGGGTTCGCAGAGGTTTGGGAGATCCTCTAAGATTCCGCATAGTTTGAAGAACCCCCAACCCCACTCCTGGCTGGCCCCGCCTACCCCATCCCTCCCCTCCCAGGAGTCTCCACACGGTCCATTTTAGATGCAGGTAAGTGCAGGGCACGCACAAAGGCTCTGCGAGGGTAAAAAATGGGCCTCCTGGAAGTTCAGGAAGGCCAGAAACAGGCCTGTTTCCGGCTTCCAGAGAGCTTCAGGGACCTGGGGAGGCCATTTTCATCTTCCCAGAGGCTTGAGAAAAGCCCCCGGAGCCCAGGGAAGGCAAAAATGCCCCCCGCTGTGGCTGACCAGGCCACACCCACCCAGGCCACACCCACCCAGCAGAGAACCCATTGCTACAGTTTTTGAAGCCCATCCCTGTCCAACCCCCTTCTTAAGCAGGAGACTCTATACCAGTCTGGATAATTGGCTGTTCAACCTCTTCTTAAAAGTTGTGGGTGCTTCAGTAATATTCCAGTGATCCACATTTCTGAAGGCAAGCTGATTTATGGTTCTCCTTAATTTTAAGTTGAATATCTCTTTGTTAAGCTTCCATCTTCTATTTTCTTGCCCTCAGGTGCTTTGAGAATAACTTGACTATTCAACCTATTCAGCATTGATTATAACATGTAGATACTATTCCTCTGTTGATGCAGCCTAGAACTATTGGCTTTTTTGGCAGTTGCAGCACACTGCTGGCTCATACTTGATTATCCACTAGGATTCTGAGAGCTCTCCCAGTTACCGCTGTTGAGCCAAGTAGCACCTTTTCTATACCTGTGCATTTGGTTTTTCTTGCCTAGATGTAAAACCTTGCTTTTTTTTATCACTGAATAACATTTATTTAAAGGCACATGTAATGGATATTTGGTCCTGTTATTCCAGTTGAACCTTTGAAGTACTCACCTTAGCAGTGGGAAACAGCTTAGAGTTCTTTTCTAACATTAAATGAGGAAAACTCACAGATATTCCATATATAGAAATCAACCAGTGTGTATTTAACTATGTCAGCTTTTCTAATAGTAGAGCTGTCACTCCAGAAGCTAGAAATCCAGTTACGATCCATGCAGAACATCTATCAAAGACCTAATGAATAGTTGGAGTTTAACAATGAGAATATTTAAGAATGCACTCTGTCTAAACTGGGTAAGTCTCTCCACTCTATAACATGATTGCCTTAATTGCAAATGGCAGGCCTCTGTGGGATCAGCATTCATATACTGTATATTTTGAAGTGTCTCTGCAGTGTTTTTTGAGCATGTTTCAAATGTGTTTTTGCATAATAACCAACTAATCAAAAGCAATTTAGAAAACAGCCATGCCACACACGTCAAACATACCCATTGAGAATGAGTCATACCATGCATGTTTCCTCATAAGAATTTTGAAAAGCGAATGCTAAGCCTCTAGGGTGAATGTATGGGAAAGGTTTTCTCTCCTCATCTTTTTATGAGGAAAAGTTCCATATCTGCATAAAAAAAAAAAATCACCTTGTGCTTGCCTTTCAACCCCCCCCTTTTTTTTTTTTTCAAAATGGCCTTTCCACTGGGTCTTAGTCATCATCATCATCATCTGTAGTCACCTCCTCACTGACATCTCTATAGTAACAACTGAGACAGAACCATACTGAGAAGTGCACCTCCCAGGAAAGATATTAGCATGTAAATTTAAATGGGAGTCAATGACATTCTCTGTCTGATCTGATCATCAGACTGTATCAGAAGTGTATTACTCATGTTATTAGAAGATACATCTTTCATGTGGATAGTTTTCCACCCTTTTTTAATTAGTGGAAAGGCAGGAAGCATCAGGAAAAAAACATCAGGAGCAAATGAGAGACCAAATGCATTGCCCTCTAAATGAAATCTCTTTAAAAGTTTTTCAAGAGGCAGTATTTGACTCTCTTTTCAAAGACACAATATTTACAAACCACAATATTTACAATACCACAGTATTTACAAATACTGCACCCTGAAAGGAACAATTAACACCCATTCTCCCTCTTCTCCTTCCACCTGTTTTTGATCAGGTGAGGCTCTAAAAAAAGGCTTTTTTTCTTTTCTTCTAATTTTCCCCAACTTGGTTCTTTCTTTCCTCTGAAGTTAAAAGTCTCTTAATGCGTTCAAGGAGATTTTTGGATAACCGTTTTTCTATAATAAAACAAACAATAGCCTGGAAGAGGGCTTGACTGATGTGGTAATCCAATCACTGGCATTTGATGATCTATTAAATTACTCCTTGATGGCTCCAGATGCACCTCTAACTGAAAAGAGACTCTGCAGCTCTGAGCAATCACTCTTTCCATTAGCCTGCAAATAACCCATACATTGGAAGTCAGCAAATAGCATTGCCAAGTGAACAGGTATGGGGAAAAAACAGCTTGGTTAGCTCCTGTGACTAACTGTACTTTGTTTATGCGGGAACTGGAGGATGAGCTTTTCATATATTATCAACAGCTGGCACCCACAAATCAGGCTTCTATTAAAGGCATAAAATAGAAACTGGCAACCAAAGTTGGCCAACCTATCCACTGAGCAATTAAAATCATTTTGTACTCCAGTGGCAGAATTATATCTTATTATTTTCATCTATGTCACTGGAAACTAGAGACTGGAGTATATTTCTGATGAACAGAAATGCCTGCGTTTCAAAGGAGTCATTTCTTTCTGCTCTAGTAATTAAAGTTCTCCCCAGATATCCATACAAACAAGAGCGATGGCAGACAGTTTCAAACGTTCCTACACAGCAGAATTTGCTAATTGGGTGGGGGAAATCTCTGGGCCCTTAATCAGGATTATGGTGATAGACAAAATGGCTGCATTTGAGTTAACTTTTTTTCCCTCTTGCCATTAACCTGTCACAAAACTCCATCAAATTATTGAAGATTTTGGGACTTCACGTAAGCAACAGCAATGGTACTTAGACTTATATACCACTTTACAATGCTTTACAGACCTCTCTAAATGATTTAGAAGAAAAATCCTGAGCCATGGGATGGTAGAGCAGTTGGCTGTTGGATATGCTGACTAAGCAAAAATACCTTAATGATAAACAGAGGCCCTTGTAGTGAAATAATCTTCATGTTTACATTAAATAATCTTCATTTAATGTAAACTTTCTAAATCAGCTCAACTCATCTGAGTTCTACATTGCAGAGAATTCTGGATCATCATATTCATTCTGGCCTTAGAAAATGGATCATTTTTTCCCCCTGGTTCCCAAAAATGTATTTATCTTTTCCCAACGGAAATGATGGGTAAGCTATTTTTCACAGAACAATGCTGATATCAGTTAAGAATCTTATGTTCCCAAGCAACTTCCAGATTTGACTGGAACACAGCTTGAAATTCAGTATATAATTGGTAAAAATAGTAACAAACTCAACAGCATGAAATAGGCAAGAGCACTGTAAAGGGCACACATAAACAAAAGAGGTACAGTTCCTATAAGAGGCAAGAAGGATAAATGTTTTAGAACTGACTGGAAATGCAGAAGGCATACTTGGAAAATAATCTAGAATGGGGTCTCCAAACTTGAGAACTTATAAACTTCATGGCTGAGGAATTTGGGAATTGAAATCCACAAATGTTAAAAATTGTCAAGTTTGGAGACCCCTGATCTAGAAAAATCTTTTCAGATTACTAAGCAATCTAGGGTATTTGATAATTCGGTCTCAAATTGGTACAAACTCTGTAGCAAGTGGAAGATCAAATAGGTTCCTGACAAACCTAGCAAACAACTTGTTTCCCAAAAAGTAGAGAAGGGAACAAGGGGATCAGCCACATTGAACTTAATTCTCACTAACGGAGACAAAAGATAGAAGGTGTTGAAGCTATAGGAACCTTGGTGGAGGGGGAGAGTGATCGTGCAATATTGAAATTTAACTGGTGCTATCTAACAAAATAAAATTCAATGGTGAAAAAAGTAAGGTTCTACATTTAGTCAATTAAAACAAAACACACAGGTACAGTATATGAAGTACCTTGCTCAATAGTGGTGACTGTGAGAGGGATCTTGGAGTCCTAGTGGACAATCACTTAAACACGAGCCAGCGGCATGCTGCAGCTGCCATAAAGCCAACACAGTTCTAGGCTGCATAAACAAAGGCATAGAATCAAGATCATGTAAAGTATTAATACCACTTTATAATGCCTTGGTAAAGCCACACTTAGAATACTGCACCCAATTTTGGTCACCAAGATGTTAAAAAAGATGTTGAGATTCTGGAAAGAATACCAAGAAGAGCAACAAAATAGGGGACTGGAGGCTAAAACATATAAAGAATTGTTGCTGGAACTGGATATGTCTAGTCTTATGAAAAGAAAGACTAGGGGTGAAAAGATTGCAGTGTTCCAATATCTCAGAGGCTGCCACAAAGAAGAGGGAATCAAGCTATTCTCCAAAGCACCTGAGGGTAAGACAAGAAGCAATGGATAGAAACTCATCAAGGAGAGAAGCAACCTAGAACTAAGGAGAAATTTCCTGACAGAACAATTAATGAATGGAACAACTTGCCTCCAGAAGTTGTAAATACTCCAACATTGGAAGTTTTTAAGAAGAGATTGGATAACCATTTGTCTGAAGTGGTGTAGGATTTGCTGCCTAATCAGGGGGTTGGACTAGAAGACCTCCAAGGTCCCTTCCAACTCTGTTATTCTAAACCCATGTATACTTTACTCCAGTCAGTCCTGTACTTTCAAATATGTTGCAGGTCTAAAAAGAACTAGGGAGAACAAAGATATGAAAAGTTGTTCATTATAGTTTGAATAGTTTGGATTGGATGGAGACTGATTGGGTAAAGAGATCACAGGTTATTTTACCGCTATTGGCATTTTATCCTGGTGGTGTAATGTGCAGTGCATATCTGCTTCAATCTACTCCATAATCCATTTTCCTGGCACTATTTCTTCACCAATATTCTGTCTCAATTTTCAGTTACTGTTTCCTTATGGCATTGAAGTATAAGTGTTCCATATCTAGTAGCAACTGTCGAATTATTGTTTTAAAGATTGTTTTAAAGATATTTACGTCTATTGTGTGGTGTTTTCTCTTAACTTCACTTTTGATTTTTCCTGGAAATGATGATTAGCACACAAACTACCCATGGTTGCTTCCCCCACAGACTATGTTTCATTGCATGTTGTTGTTCAGCTTTGAACATGTCACCTTTATTTTTTAAATGTGTAATCTTTTGCAATTGTATAAATGTGCATGCAATTAATATGCTTGAAATCTCTTTTTTTCTGCAGTATGAGACAAATTTCTTCGGGATGCATACATATGTCTCGAATATGGAACTGTAATTCATATGTGTTTGGTAGCTCTGCATAGTTTTTCCAAAGGCAGGGAAGAAAATGTCATTTGCATTGTGTACTTGGGGTTTTTTGGGTGTGTGTGAGAGAGAGCATTCTTCTAAGAATGTATACTTTTAAGTATACATTTTTATTGACATAATCTTACATATGCCTAAATGTTAAACAAAACTAGTTCTGGCAGGGGAAAAAAAGGCAAGGACTTTCTGAAATTCATCAGTTCATTTATCTTTTCATAAAAAATGTTTTAAATTGGTACTGAAATAAGTTACATGTCCAGTAAATAAGCTGCATTAAATGGTAACTTGCTTCATGGTTTTAGTTGATTATTCTGTGCCATGCAAAATAATTTATTTGGTCGAAGCAATTTCCCCGAAAGCAGGGCAAAAAAAACCCTCTAGCTCTATTATAGAAAATGAAAAATCATTTTACTGAAAAGGAGTAAGAGGGACTTATAAGTGACATTTCATATAAAGGAATATTGATATTATCCTGTGATGTTTAGAGTCTTGGATATGGTGGCCTATAGATCTAAATAAATGATAGATTTTTAATAATAATAAAAAAAATTCAAATTTAGTATTGTTAGATGCCTTTAGTAAAATTCTAATAACGATAGAAATAAGTTTTTTCCAGATGCACATTAAAGACAAATATAAATTCTTACTAGCTTTATGAACTTTTCTGTTCCAGTTATTATAAGCTTTATAGTTGCTGCTGATTTGATATTAGCATTGCTATATATAATTATTTTCTTATTGGTTGGATAATTTAGAAAATTATTATTATTATAATCTAGAAAATTGGAATATTGCAGCTGCTGTTTTAATCCTTATCTGTGTTCCATGACAGGAGCTTGGTTGTTGCCTTGTAAACCTTTTTTTAACCCAACTAGGTAACATTTTCAGTTCTAGAAGGGAGGGGGGTTTGCTCTGTGTTTATATATGTAGTAGCTTGCCCTATGCAATTGGTGGAGGTATTATATTCTTCTTGGTACTTTCTTGATTAGGCTATCATTTACTGCTTCATTGTTTGGCTGAATTAGTTCCTTGATTAGATATTGTTTACTGCTTGATTGTTTGTCTATGTTAATCCTAGTATTAATTCCTGTTTATCTGGATGTTGATTGCTAGCTTTTAATCTTTTTGTCTCTTTTTTAGCTTTTTAAAAAAATTGTCTCCCTTGAATGGTATGTATATGGTATATATCTCTATTGGTCTGTTGATTGCTGACTTGTCTGAGTGCTAAGATTCCAGGAATTCCTAGCATTTTGGGACTCTAGGGACAATGCAGGCAACACTTCCTCTTGTTAAATTATTAAGATGAGATAGAGAATTAGTAAGATAAGTTCCATAGCTGCTTTCCTATGGAAAATAGTAAACCCCAAACCCTGTTTCTATCCAACTCAGTAGATCTGTTCATGATTTTGAAATGATCAGTTGGGGATAATCAGAGGGACTCAGGAAACATACTTTTTCAGTAGCTATGCTTGCTGTCTGGAATATCATCCTGCTCATTTTTGGGAAAACTTTGAAGACCTGGTTATTTTTCCCAGGAATGGTGGCCAGGGAAGGAATTAAGGCCTTAAATGATCTATTATGCTTCCAGGAGCCATTTTGGCTGGGAAATGTATTTTTAATATATTGGCTTCATATTGTCTTTTTTGATCCTATCAGCTGCCCAGAATGGTGGCCAAACAAATTGATTTAAACAAATCAATAAAATTCTAATTAAAGTATGGCCTAATAGATGAAATAATTTGGTATACTTCATGTCAGTTTGAAAACATCATGTTAGCTATTGCAAATAAAACTCTCTAATATACAGTATTTATTTATTATTCAGCCATAATGAATAAGGGAACTTTTCCTAGCCTCATACGGTTTGGTTATGGATCTTTATTACGTTCATAATTCCCATGGGGACAAATCCATTGTGCAATAACAAATGTGCCTTTCTCAAAAGTTAGGGCATATATGGAAAGGCTGGCATGCCATGGATTCAATTTTTGAAGTTTTTGGTGTGATCCAGTTATGTGAAATGCTGTAATTCTGCAGGAGAGAATGCCAGCTAAGTAACATTGCTTATTGAGAGAATGGTTATTGCAACTATTGTTCTTCCTGTTAAAGTCTGTGTTAATGTTCCAACTAACCAACTTCATATCAATGAACCTTTACATGTGCCTGTCCTATTGTTTCTTTTTTCTTTTCTTATATGTATCCATTTCATGTATCCAACACTATGTTTATACTTATACCTGTTGTCTTATAATTGCTTGACAAAATAAATAAATAAAATAAAATAAAATAAAATAAACAATCAGTTCCTCAAAGTTCCATTTTATCAGAGTTGTCATATTGGCATATCTGGGAAAAGCTGTATCTGAAAGTTCTGAGTTTTCCCTTCTCAAAACAGAAATCAAAGATCCATCCCCTACACCCATCAGTCCATCACATGACCCAATCAAATCTTCATCCCAACTAGAGACATCCACCCAATCACTCCTCTCCAGGTTCATGGCAACATGTCCTTGACTCTCTGAGAAAGAATGTTGTTATGTCTAGTCTTCTACCCCCTCTATGAAATCCCCCCTCCCAAATTCCCAGGCACTGAATGTGGCAGTCTCAAAGCTTCCAAGTAAAAAAATGGCTTCCAAAGCTGACAGTATGGTTTCCTTCAGTTTCACGCATATGTATCCTAACCAGGCATGGTATTCTACCGGATTCTGCACAGTTCAGAGAACTGGCAAATCATGCCCCTAGCTGGCCCCGCCCTTCTCTGCCCGCCCCTCCCCTCCCCACCCAGTCAGTCCTTATCACACATACACAACATTGCATGCATGCCCAACATCGCTGACTGCATTCTTCCCTGCCCAGTCACTCCTTAAGGTATTTCTTGTTTTCCCTCCCAACGATCAGCTGTTCCTATGATCAGCTGTGCTAGGATTCTCCTTGCTTACTGCTTTGCTCAGGAGTCTTCTCTGAACCCCAGAAAGGCAAAAAGGGATGGGGGGGTGCAGCACCCCTGGCCCCTCCATTTTTTGCCTTCTTGTGTTCCAGGGAAGCTTCCTGAAAGCAAAAATGCTCCCCAGGAGGCTTCCCTGAGGCCCAGGAGGCCCCAAAACAGAGTATGGGGATGCTGCATGCCACCTCCAGGTTCTGTTTTTTCTTCCTGAGCCCCAGGGGAGCCTTCTGGGAGCAAAATCACCCCCCAGGAGGCTTCCCTGAAATGGCAGGGGGGGTGCTTCCCTCAAAAAAGCCACATGACCATGCCCACCTAGCCATGCCTATAGAACCAGTTGTTACAAAATTTGAATCCCACAGCTGATCAAAACCAACAGAATACTGAGTCAAAAATAGATCTCTGATAATAAAATTTGAGATAAACTATCTGCTTGGTGCTCAGATACTTAAATGACTGCAAACAATAGAATAACTAGACTTTAAAAATGTCCCTTAACTTCAACTTCCCAACATTATTGCTTTGAGAAATATAATCAAAGTGGCTGTGTAGATGTATATATTTTATCTGAACAGAATACGGCAGGATAATATCAACAACTCTTTAAAGAAAGCATTTACAAGCATATAGCCATGTCCCTTAAGACTTTTTTGTGATGCAGTTAAAAACATTGGTTTTAATGTACAGTACTTAGTCTGAGTTATATCAGCATGCTGATTTGTGTCAGTTTGTTAAAACAGGGTCTCTGTAATACTGATGAAGTTCCAAGAGGCCAAGCTACAATTTACAAGAACACATTTAGAGGATCTACAAGCAGAAGATCAATAAAAAAATACATTGGATTTGCAGAATGATCATTGCATTCTAGAATTCCATCATAGTAGCTTAATATTTCTCCTTACAAAATATTCACTACATATCATCATTCTTAGGGATAGTGAGAATTTGATATTCAGCATTAGCATTTGACAGCCAACCATTTTTAACCTCAGTCAACATCTGATAATGTCTGACAGCTGGTGAACATTAGCAATCAGTATTTGACAGTATTTGATTACTGATTTGCAGTTATTTTCATAATTTTTGTGCTCAGTTCATTCATTGAACCAATCAGGAATTCATATCTTTGTTTTTTTTGAAAACAGCAATAAGCTAGTTGAATTACATCATCATAAACAAATCCTGGCCATCAAGAACACAATTTTTCAAATGTCATTGGATATAAAAAAATCTCACTCAAAAAACTGCCTATTTTTAAAAGTGTTTGATCTGGACTACAATTATCTAGATTTTCACTAAGAAGCAAGAATTTTCTGTGTCTCTTTGCTTCCATCTAAGACTTGTGCAGTACGGGCTTATTTTTAACTATTTTTCCTCAATGTGGACCATGCTTCATTAGATTCTATTTCCCTATCTCTCTAATATAGAGCAATTTGTCTTAGCATTATGCATGCCTATTATTAAGTGAAGGCTTATTCATCAGTAATTATATTGTCTTTAATTCTACTCTTAGAAACGTAGGAATGCATTAGAAGATAGGCTGAATCCTTGCTAAGTTAAAAGAAAGCTTGCAAATTGATAAGAGTTACCCTTCTGAAGAAGGTCCAGAAGCCATAGGCCAGAATTAAACAAAGCTCCAATAATTACTGAGCAGTTGGCAGCTGTTTGACTGTTAAGGTTAAGTGAGGTGAAATGTTCCATTGGCAAATTTGAGGAAATTTCAGTGTTTGAGTATGAATGTTAATTTTTGCTGGCTGGGTGAAAGCTGCTTCCAATTCTAAAGAGCTTTTTCAAATTGAGCTTGAGTCCTGGTGACTTCATAGATAACTTTTGTGTAGGTTTCTTGGCAATGATGGTTTGCTGTTCTCTTATGCTGAGATTTCCTGTTCTAAACCTGCTTAGTTTTTCAAGATCAGTCAAGGTCAGCTCGAAGGAGAGGTGCGGTGGCCTAGAGGTGGAGCTGTTGCCTCACAATCAGGAGGCTGTGAGTTCTATCCTAGGTAGAGGCAGATATTTCTCTCTCTGGGTACAATGAAAATATATCTGCTGAACAAAACTATGCGTTGATGATAGGAGACACTCTGCCAGCTCCATTCAGTTGCCCAGACTCCACCCCACAAGGGATTATGGGGTTGTTAAAAGATGATGATTATGAATCAAGGTCAGTTGGAGAGCAGCATAACAATGGGCATTTCTGCTGTTGCTTTTATCGAAACAAATTAAACTCATGATTTAGAATGCCTATAGGTATGCAGGATAAAGTTGTGTACTTAATATTTTGAAGCCAGGGAGCACTTAAATCTGCTTAGTCTAAGAGTAGCTTGTTTATTTTATGAACAAGGGGCTTCTCTAGCAGCAGTGGCTCTTTGTCCCAAGGATCAGCCCACAGATTTCCACTGTTCTCCTCTCCTCTGCCTTTTGCAAATCCGTGTGTCAGGCACTGGACCTAGCTGTTTTTCCTCTTCTTCATCAGCTACCTCCTGACCTGGGGGCTGTTGAATCTCCATTTGAGGATGGAGGTTGATGGACGGCCCAGATTCCGCCTCTATCTCTGTCTCTAACATCTCCATTCCCTCTTCCCCCTCAGAGCTCTCAGGTTACCTTGATGCTGGCCCTGACTTCCACATCATCTCCTCATCTGATTTGGCTGCTGGAAGGGCTGGTGGCCAACAGCCCATAACAGTGTGGTTTTTATGTTCTTATTGTTGTTAGGTGAATTGCCAAAGATGGGTGGCTATATATTTCTTTTAAAACAAACATGTTGCCTGCATGCTAATTTGAAAAAAAAAAGTTATTGAATCAATATAGGGTTCATGTAAACCTTCAAAAAGTTAGTTCTTGGGCATGTCTACAGTTTAATTTAGCTGTCCTGATGGATGATATATTCAGGACACTGGAATGTCATCTCATACTTTTCTCTATTTCATCCTTCTTGAACATGCTAATGATGTAGTGACCAGATTCATCAGCTCAAATATTTTTCTACTTACTAATGTAGTGGTGACATCCATTCAAAATGTATTTTTATTTATTTAAAATTTTGTGCAATGGGACTTTGGTTCGGATCCATTAGGGTTCTTGTTTTTTTTATGTTATTGGCCTCTATTTTTTTGCGAAAAACGTACATAATGCTTCATCCCTAACGATTACTCCAGCCTCCACCTCTTTTGGTGAAATATTACGAATCCCATTTTGGTTGGAATTTGCCATCAAAATTTAGTGACAAATAACTTAAAAAGAAGCTAACAAGTGAACAAATACCCAGGACACGATGTATTTAAGATGAAAGGATGAACATTGTACAAAATTGAACTTCAGAAATGTGAATTAATCTGTTATTTCAATTGCATATATTTTTCCTGATGACAAAAATGGGGCTTGTATGCTTGATTAAATATATGTCATTGGTTCAAAGCTTTTTGTCTTCAAATTTAAGAGAGAAAAATTTCAACAGTGGTCGGGAAAACATGATGACAATGTGACAGCATGTTAGCTAAAATTTGCATGCCTTTTCTTTCAAAACTCTTGAACGCATTTTAGTGGCCACCACAAGAGGCAAAATATTTATTTGTTTATCCCAGAATACATTAAATATTTATTTTGAGAGCTTTTTTTATTCATTGATGCTTGTTTCCTTCTCACTTTTTGACTCCTTTCTTTTTTCCTTTTTAAAAAAAATTAATTACAAGCTTGGGAAAAAAGTACAGAAAAGTACAAAGAAACACTTCAACTGACTGCAAAAAAGTACAAAAACAAATTATGGAAGAAAAGTGGAAAAGAAAAGAACACAGCTACTCAGAAAAAATAAATAATAATATAAATAAAAAGGGTATAATCTAGGAATGTCCAGACTAGAGTACAAGTTCATATGTTCTTTGAAGAACATTTGTCAGTAAATATACAATTTTTCCATTTTGACAATAACAGCACAGATGTTATTAGCTAAAGAATTCTGGATCTTTGGGCTTCATGGATTTTTAAAAAAGTATCAGAAGAATCTCTGTTTGCCAGAAATGGTTTGAGGTGTTAGCATAAACCTTAAAAGGTTTACATTTACAAAGTACAGCATGTTTATTATAAGCCTTCCATTTTGTGATCCCCACTTCACTTAAGGCATTATTATTCCTGTGATTTTTGGAGCACAGAAGAAATTAGTTTCTAATTCTACTGAATTCATGTTATTTTGATGTGCAGTAAAAGACCAGTTATTAGAATGCAGTTCTAAAGCTAAATGCTACAAAAACAGTCAAATGTTTGTATTCCCAGTTCCTGCATTCAGTTCTAAAATCTACATTGGATAGATTATTTATTTAAAATAACACTCTTCTGTTTTCTATCCCACGCTAATTATGTACATACTCTCAAACAATGGTGATGAACCTGTGGCATGTGTGCCACAGGTTGCATGCAAAGCCCTCTTTGTGGGCACACACACCATCGTGCCAGTTCAGCTCTGCTGTGCATGTGCACATGCCTCCTGCCAGCCAGCCAGGTGGTGTTCAGNTTTGTGGGCACACACACCATCGTGCCAGTTCAGCTCTGCTGTTCATGTGCACATGCCTCCTGCCAGCCAGCCAGGTGGTGTTCAGGTCTCTGCCATGCATGCGTAGGAAGCGGGCCCATGCATAGGGGTGGGGTGCATGCGCGGGGAGTGTGCACATCAATAAAAGGTTTAAAGTAGTATTCTTAATTCCAAAATAATAATGTAAGGCTACAAGTTACTTTCAAATCTCCTTTTCAGAGTCTTTGGAAGATGTTTTCACTTGGCTTTCTAAAAATAGGGATACAATTTCCTATCTTTTTAAGGTGGCGAAGACATTTAAAAAGACTAGATGTATTTTATGTAAACAAAGAGTTGTTTTTGCTGAGGTAGACAGTTATATTGTGCCATACATACACCAGTGGTGGGATTTTTTTTTTACTACCAGTTCTGTGGGCGTGGCCTGGTGGGCGTGCAGGGGAAGGATACTGTAAAATCTCCAGTCAGAGGTGGCATTTGCTGGTTCTCCAAACTATTCAAAATTTCCACTACCAGTTCTCCAGAACTGATCAGAAGCTGCTGAATACCACCTCTGATACATACATACATGCATACATACACAGTTCTCCTCCAACTCTATCTCCAAAAAGTCATATTCCCGCAGAAAAAGAATGTTTCTAATGTATTTCCCACTTTCACCCTCAATCTTTTAAACTTTGTTGAACTGGCTAATCCTACCAAGAATATGGAGTGCCTTCTCCTCCAAGGTCATAGCAGTTGGGCAAAATAAGGACTGAATTTCAACATGTTTTGGAAAACATCAAGTCAGCAAATGTGTTTTTAGATTATCAACCCTGAGAGCAAGATGTGTTTCTGAATTTACAAGAAAGCAAACTGATGAGGTTGTCCTCTGTCATCTTCTCTAGTCCCTCACCTTGGAAAGCTTTGAAATGTGCTTCAGATTATCCATATCCCTTCTGGAGAGGTGGAGACAGTTTCAAACAGAAATCAGAGCTGAGCATCTACAACTTTTGTCTTCCAAAAATACTATGTGGGACCTAGTCATTCTGGAAAGAAAGATTCTGATAAAATTTCATGCGTTTTTCTTCACAGTGCCATTTCCCAATTTTTGATTTTTGTTTTAATTCCCTAATAAAGGGAGGTGAGGCAGGCCACCAAGAGAAAACTCCCCAGGCACAGTGTTGCTCAATGTACCATGTTGCCTGCTTCCCATATGTTGCCATGACTCACACGTTTTCATTTGTTTCCTCATATGAGGAGAACTCATATCTTATTTAACAAAGATTTTTGTCTGATGTGTTGTGGCTAAGCTAGAGGATGGAAATAGCTTTGTATAAAGTAGAACAACTTTACAAGATGGAGCAGAATTATAATTAATTATAATTATATCATTATAAGAACTTATAATGGTGGTTTGAACATCTTTTTTTTTTTGGCTTAGCTCTCCACTCCCCCCTCCCCCCCAGCTGCCTCCTGCTTTACCAAAATAACACCTAAGTAATTTCCTCCTGTCTAATTTAAGTCAAGGAAATTTGCATTTCAGATTTATGTTTATTCTTTGCCTTGATTACCTTTTGCCCCAAGTTAGATGCAGGAGTGTTTTGTATGTGCGTATTTGTGAGGGTTTTTTTTTAAGTTAACTCTTACAGTTAAGAATATCGCCACTGACTTTCTCAAGTTTTTGTTTCCATTAATTTGTAATCTTGTATTCTCTGTACACTTGACATTTCATATTGCCTTATTTTTCAGTGATATTCAGGGGACGTTACCTGGGGTTTATTTTCATTTTGAATCCTGTTTTAAAAACTGTTATCACTCTGTAGTGCTTTGTTCTTTGGTGACTGTTTATAGTCTGCTTTATGGTTTTTAATGCTATTATCTTCCATTTTGTCTTCCCCAAAGACATATATTGAAGTAAGTTATATGCAGAGTTATAATTGGGGTTTACTGTATCCTGCTTTTAATGGGAAAGGTGTTATATTTAGTTTTGTTCCAATTGTATGAACACAGGAGCTGCCTTATGGGCATTCATTACTCTAGTATGGTGATTATTTATTAAAATATGGAGAAATATGGAAAGCAACATTATAAAGTACACATTTTATTTTTATATCTATTATGCATACAAAGATAAACACTGCACACACATACAAATTATTAAATCCATTTTATGTCATAAAGAATATTTTACACCCATCACTATAGAATTTATGTTTTCTTTTAACATATTACAAATGAGATAGATAACCATGAATAAACAAGATGATACCTCCCGCCTACCAGCCATTTGGAAACCTGCCCTCATTAATAAACGAGTACCTAACAGCTAACATGAGAATGACACCAGACCACACCCACGGGGGCCACACAAGATGCTACCTGCAGAACTCCACGTAGGAGAAAACAGACTCACACCCACACAGCAGATGAACCCGACCACAGACCAGAAGCGTATCCGCAGCTGCATCATAAGATGCTTCCAGAACTCTCCGAACCCCATACATGAAGTGAACTGAACCGCAAACAATCACATGAAGATGTGGAATGACCACGGACACGACAGCAAACAACAGGATCACAGCTCACCAGCTAAATCCCCAGCACTAAGACTAACCTAAGCAACCAAGCCCCACCTGACAGAACAACCCCCAGCCAATCAGCAACACAACATACCCCTACCAGTTAGTGACCACAGCCAACCCCAACCCTAATGAAGAACACACCCCACCGCAATCAGAACTAGCCCAAGCCCTCACCCAATAAACTCACACCGCCATCAGCAGTTTAAAAGGAAGAAGCAGCTGCAGCCTCACATTACTCTGAGAAGCACACGAGCTGAAGAACAAGCCTGAAGACTGAATGATGAGACTTAATCCGAAACGTCACCTAAATAACCTTCCATTTTACATGCGGGAGAAAACCCGAATAACCAAAAGATCACAACAATACAGGAGAAACCTCAAGAAAACACACCACACACACACACCACACACACACACACACTCACACAATCCTTCGTCATACCACACACAAGGTCCCAACAAGGCACACACACACACACACACACACACTACTATATATATAATAGTAATACTTTAATATACTACTACTACCTCACCCTACTATATTTATGTATATATATATATATTTACCTTTGTGCTAGTTTAGGCTTCCTTCGGTATTATCCCTCGTCATGTGTAGCATTCTGTTGAAAGTTGTATGCTCATTGTAAGTTTCTGCTTAAAGTTGTAGCAATTGTTTCAGGCAGAATCTCATTCTGCCATCATCAGGCTTTCTGGTATCTCTCCATACAGAAGCCCTGATGATCGGCAGATGAGATTCTGCTGAACGTTGCTACAACTTTAATACAGGAACTACACAGAGCTACAGTGTTAGGCACATACTACAATGATGATGGGGATGTCGGCGAAGGCACGCTAAACAGCTACAAATGTAAGTACGTTCGCGAGAGACTTAAACAACATATATACTTATTTATATATGATTGTTTTAAATTGACTGAGAGAGCTAGCCGTTATACGGTTATTGCTGGGTGGCAGGGATGTGTTTTATACTTACACTGCTTGGTTGGGAGCTTGGGTCGCTCTGTGTTTTATTGATGCTCTGGAGCTATGTCTTGGTTATAGATTGAGAGTTTCTGGTTCTTTTAACGACTGTGCTGTTTTGTCTACTGGCTTAGATTCGGCTCCTGGCACACTCGCCTGTGCCCTCTTAGTGTTGGTGGCTTTACTCACAGAATTCTGGGTTTCACACGTGGAGTGTGGCTGTTCTGGGAAGCCAAGGTTTGCATGCTGGGCCGCTGGGGTGGAGGGTGTTGTGGTTTTGTGTGTGTTGGGGATGTGCTGGTATGTGACCTCCAGGTGTCTAGCCTGCTTGTGGTGTGGAGTATCGTTTGGTAATTTGAGAGTAGGCTTCGCAGAAATGATTTGAACAGTCTGGTTGTGAATCCATTCTCTTCTTGTTCGGATGCATGCTCTCTCAGTCTTTTTTCGCAATGCTCTATGGACTTCCTCTGATGATTCTGTGGCTGGGTCTCTCTTTAGTGGCCTATGGGTTTAGTGCTTTGTTGTTTATATAGTGATGTTGTGTACTGTAGTTTTAATGTGGATGCTAGTGAGTATTGTGTTTCCAGCTTTTTTACTGCATTTTTGTGTTCATGTCCCAGGCAGGCGAGAGTTGGACTATAGTTCGCTTGTATGTGGTCTGTCATGTAATGTGTGCCGGTGCATCGATGCACAGGCACGAGAACTTGATGTGGTAGATCACAAGTTGCATTGGTTTGTCCAGGTTCAAAGCTTTTTGTCTTTGGGGTTTTTTAAGGAAGCCTTGTATTATTGGTTGTGCGTTTGTTAGAGAGGTTCGTCAGTCTGATGTATGATGAGAGAAGTATTTGATAGTATCAGAGTATCTCTGTACTGATTTTTGTGTGTAAGTTCCCTCTTATGTAGGGCAGGGGACAGTTGTTCCATAGGGATGCGTTGATTAGACTTACTAATATATATTGATCATGACTACGACAGTCACTGATAGGTCTCTGTTGAGGTAGCTGGTGTGTTTTTGTGCAAAAGCTGGTGATTTTAGATGCTTATAGTGGAAGCTGTTGCTGTCAATCTTTAGTCAGGGTGCATAGTTCACGATCTTTATATGGATGGTAGTCCTTATGTTTTCTGCCCAGGCATTTCTGCTTCTGTAAATTAGTGTTCTCTCGCCACGGAATTTATTCTGTGCTGGGTGGTGGTAGATTGGGCGTTGAGGTAAGGTATGAGAGAGGCACGGTGAGGGTTGGTGTGGTCGGTTCTTCGGTGAGATTATATCGATGAAGAGAACGTAGTACTTAGTAGAATGGGAAGGAGCGGTGTGTTTCCGGTGCCAATCCGTGGTTCTATAGTGAGTGTGGCAGATTAGTACATCTAGGAATGGTAGTTGTTGTGTTTAATTTCCATTGTGCATGGTGAGCTTCGATTTTGGGGATGTGTGGAGTTGTTTAAGAGTGAGACGAGCGTGCTGATGGGGGAGTTGACATAGGTAAGCGGAGTGTGGAGGCACTTATGAAGTGGGACGGGTATGTGTACGTTAGAAATGTATTTAGGTTAAGTCTTGCCTTTTACCAGGGCCAAATCACAGATGCTGTAATCGATGGGCTCGTCTTCAGAAGACTGGTGTGGGTTTCAGTGGGTGGCTCACTCTAGACCCGAAGGGTCTCGCTTCGTTAATTTGTGGGCCGTCATAGAACAGGTTTGCATGTAATGAAAGCAGGGGGTGCGAGTGTAGGTAGCTGAAGCGCACAAGGTGTGCTAAGTTCCATTCCAGATTATGGGGATGATTCGTGATCGTAGGTGGTGGCTTAGACTATGTGCTCAGTATGAGTTAGGTGTGGATGCTTCTTTATAGGAGAGTAGTATTCGTCGTAGGCGAGCAGTTAATGGATGAGTGTGTAGTGATTAAGAGATAGAGCTGATCAGTAGTCGTGAGTTATGACTTCGGGAGAGTGATCGCAGATGCGAGTTGTATAATGCGGTATAGTATGTGGTTCTGGGCAGACATCTGAGGATTGCGTGATTACATTAGTAGATAGTGGTCGTAGTTCTGATGAAGGTGCGATGGGAGAGGTTATCATTCAATAGTGCTGATTTGTGAGATGGTGATGTATAGTGGGAAGAGAACGGGAGTAGCGTGAGATGCGCGTGTAACGTTAGGAGTTGGGCTGTGAGAGATGGAGATAAGCAAGAGGTGGAATGATGGTGTTGCGAGATTATATTATTCTTGTGATATGTTCGTTAAGACGGTCTCAGTAACTGGCGAAGCGTGAATAGGATCTTGTTGAGTAGACGATCATGTATGTGATTGAGTGGTGTGTATATAAGAGTGCTTTGATGAGAGTGTTGGAGCTATCGCAATAGATGAAGAGAGCTAGGATGATAGCCGGGTGTGTCAGTCCATATGGAAGGAGAGGGGTGGAGGAAATGACGGAGAGGATGGTGTGCATTGTGTCAGCGTTAGATACTGAGAGTGATAATGTAGAAGGAAGAAGCAGGATATGGTTGGATGTTGTGCCTCATAGAATTGTTTGTAGATATGACACTAGTGGTAGGATGGACAAGGTATGGTGGGTGTTCATGTAGTGAAGGACGAGCGGTGCTGAGAGCAGCATACGTTCGGAGGGAGTATCGTTTGGGCAGGAGATAACATACGATGGGTGTGAGAGGTGATGTGCCTTTGAGTTAGAGATAAGAGTGCAGTCTTGGTTACGTTGGGGAGGGGATAGAACACTATAGAGGTATCGATGGTATTATAATATGCGGGCCCGAGCTTTGACTGGGCAGTCCAGAAAGATATAGTATATATAGGTTGGGTTGTCCGTACCTGGTTGATGTGAATAGTATATGGACACTTATAGGACGGTTATGTATGGCCTTAGAGTATATAGAGATGATCTGGTTTCTACTGGTTGGGTTAATTTTTGTGTTCTTATTGATCTTGATTAGAGGTCCTGTGTCATGATGATGATAAAGGAGTACTTGGTATGTGGACAGTAACGGTGGATGTAGGATCTTGCAGATGATTTGTTTGATGAGTCCATATTTCTCATCCGATTACTACATGGAGGTGTAGGTGGGCATTCGCCTTGTCTGCTGGGAGTATTATTTTTGGCTGTTATCATTTTTCAGGGTTTGTAGTGCTCGAATCATCTTCTTTGCAGTTTGCTTTTCGGTCGGTTAGCTTGATCCATACAAAATGTTTGTAACCTGGTGGTCTTATTCTGTCAGCCTTCCATTTGTATTTAATTTCGCATTTTAATTTTACCATCTGGACGACCAATAGAAGAATAAGCTACCCCTCCGCCTGGATGAAAATAAAGAATGCAGTAAACAAGCTTGGAACACACTCTCACTAGTCCAACACATTAAAACCAACAGGTCACAACATCAACTTTCAATGGCACTAAAACGCCCTAGCCCTAAGACCAGCCACAGAATCATCAGAGAAGCCATAGAGATTGGAAAAAGACTGAAAGCATGAATTACGAAGAGGATGAATTTCCACAGAATTTGTCATCAATGTTGGAAGCCTGCACTCTCAAATAGAAAGATCTCCACACCACATAAGCAGGCAAACACCCTGGGCACAAACGAGACTCCCTCTGATACCTCCAGCTCAAAACCACCCAACCAGGCACCCAGATGAAACCTGGTTCCTAATAGACTAAAGCCGTCCATTTACGTCACATGAAGCCAGCTGCACTGAAAGCCTCAATATAGGACACGAAAGGTGTTGCCAGCAATTCAAGCACAACAAAATAGACAGAAACGAAACCCAGAAAACATCAAATCACACAACTCCAAGTCCAATAAACCGGATCCAAGACTCCCCCAACCATCAGGATGTATAAAAGAAGACAAAAACATCCTGCCACAATAGATAGGCTAAGCCTCAAATTTAAAACCACGGCTGTGAACCCTGACCCACATACAAACTCAATACAGACAGCCTGATGATGGCAGTGAGATTCTGCTTGAAACAATTTGCTAAACATAGACTTTAAAGCAGAACTACAGTGATGTGGGATAATACCCTCCGAAGCTGAACAGGCTATGTCGGAATGTAAGTACCCGCGTGAAATGTGTGGGCAATTATAAAAAGAATGTATGTCTAGGTTAGCTCGGCTTGTGTGTGTAGTGTGTGTGTGTGTGTATAGATTTCTTCACGAATGGTTGAGGTACAATACCGACCCATTCACCAGAAAAGATTTCTAACAGTTTTTAATTGATTGTGATTGTATCTAGAGAATACGATGGAGCGAAGAGCATATCTCGAGGTAAGTCGGCAAGATGCGATTAGAGACTGAAAGGTAGATAGTAGTCAGGTGCATTACGGAGCAGTCAGATGGACTGCAGTACTGGTCACATGAGAGTATGCATCGTTAGATGGTACGCTGCGCGGGTGACATAGAAGTGGGATGATGATCGGGAGGTGAAAGGTCACCCTCTTATCTGGCCATAAGCCTGAAATGTTTAAATATTGAGATTAGATATTACTTGAAATAACAGACAGAACTATTTTGACCACAGAGGTTGTCAAACTCAAGTGCCTTTCCAGAGGAGCCAGCCTGTGGGGTACAATCGATAGTTCAGGACCATCGGGGCCACCGTCTGGAAACCAGCAAACGGATCTGCCCAATCGGTGCGTAAAATTGAGGAAGGAGGATTCGCAGAGATTTGTCCAGAACAGTCTGTTTCAGTGGCAGAGCTCTTGGACCGCCATCAGGTCGCTCCCTCACACAGGAATGACCAGTACGGGATGCCAAGCATGAAACTGGTACAACCGCTCATTGTGGTCCCCAGGCCTGAGGTCAAAATCTTTACAGCCCTGATCGTGGCCTCAACTGAAATTGAGTTTTGACAACAGTCTTGGTCTTACCAGAGCACACAGTGTTCTATCCTCACAAGAGAGAGAGCGGCTACTGTTCCATTTGTCTTATATTGGCAATCTGGTTTTTGCTTGGCCTAAGTTGTGCGAACTGACATTTCTTACTTAAAAACCTCTCCCCCTCCTGACTCCGACACTCGCTACCTTCAAGCCCTACCTCTCACTCCTCCTCCTCGCTCCTCACTCCTCCTCTCCTTCCTACTCGCAAATCATATCACAACGACTTTCAACAATGTTTTGGAACTTTAGAACTATTTACGCTGAGGTGTTACTCGCTCCTCTCAATCAACCCAGTCAGTAATATTTTGTCGCTGTGTAGCGGTCACATATGATCATTAGTGAGAGTATGCGAAAATTTTAAGGTGACCGAGTTGTGACATATGTTGATCAGAATATCAAACTTCTAAGTGATTTGCTAGGTGTCTGGGTTCTTATAACCGACTTGTATTCAAATTGTCTGTATGGACACCACAATGTGTGTACCAAACTCTCCTCATGCTTTTCACTACACATCCTGCATTAGCTCCTGATAGACTTTTTATAGTTCTTGTTTAACTCTCTCTGGTAGGATTATTTCCATATCATCCAGAAACAAAAGAAAAGGATAAGGTTTGAATTAGATTAGGCCCCCTGCCTTCGCATCACATCTTAGTTGCCTCTGTAACTGCTGCAATACCCATCATGGCGGCAGGCAGGATAGCAATCAGGTGGACAGATCAGTGGGTGACATAAGGGTGACTGATGTTAGCCGAGATGTGAGACTCTAGACGTAGATAGATGCGAAGATCTGGTTGCTATGGCGATACGTGTAATAGGAGTATACGAGCTATAGAGGATTGTGAAATACTTGCCAGCACCTTTCTCCTCTTTAGATAGTTCATCAGACTCCTGCATACTCTGAGGAAAATCTATCTATCCCACTTCATACGCTTCAACGTGGGCAAAACGTTCATTTGCAAGTCATGAGTTCTCGCTCGCATGGAATATCTGACATCAGTATCGATTATTCGTTACTAGGTTTTTGGGACGCCGGAGGAGTCCTATCCTCTTCTCTCACAATGCTGCCGCCTTGTTCTACCCCTATTGTAGATATCCTTCTGTGTTGTCCACGAAAGATCCTCATTTTTTCCTAATGATTCTCAGTGACATTTTCTAAAAAAACACTGCTGTTCTTTAGTTGTTAAAACAAAAATCTTGTCATATCAATATAATTGATGCAATTCTCCAGTTTGTGATTGCTCTTCTTTATTCAGTCATATGCTGATCTTTATGCACAATAATGCAAAGTTTAATTTGAGTAACTGTGGCGCCGCTTTGCGGAGTACGAGCTGTAAGTGCGGCTGCGGTGAGAGCGGATGATGATCTACCGCGCTGAGAGATCTACTGAGGCGAATTGAGGATAGATAGAGCGAATGAGACGACGCTGGCAGTGTGGTAAGTCAGTAGACGTCAGGCTGCCTAGATTGCGATTTGTATGAGTTATTAATTTTAGTAGATATAGTAGAGCCAGGAGGGCACTCTCAGCAGTATATTTCGTAACGATCATATACGAGAGACGAGCCAGTGCGTGCATTCAACTTATATCAGTCACAATTATGATGTCGAATATATCTTAAGACCTGGATATGATGTGCATAGTGAGCATCATACAAGTAATGAAGAGAGTAAGGTTGAAAGAGCGAGACGGCAGACTAGCATTAAAGAGTTCTGAGGTCACTAGGTAATAATGCCTGCTAGCGGATAAGAAGGTATATCCGTGGTTAAAGTAGTGTAGATCTTTTTGAGATGCGCATAGGAGAGCCAGTATAGTGGGGATTAGGCTTGAGAGTCGCTGCAAAGCTGAGCTAGCGATGTGATAATAGGTAGAGGTTGATTTTGAGAATAATCGATACACATTAGCTATTGAAGCAGATGTGTCGTTACTAGATAACGTGCGCTGGGCAGTGATCCCACGAGTTCACGAGAGAAGATAGCGCAATAGTGCGGGTCACAACCCTCGACGTCGAGTGCAGAGATAGCTGTGAATATATGGAAGAGTAATAAGTGATGAGAGAGATACGGAGTCATCCGTGATAGGATGTTCATGGGCGACTAGGTAGTTGCGCGTCAGTGGCACATCTCAGAGATGATATATACGAGATAGCGCGAGCATAGATTGGCCGCTTAGATGATTATACGATAGTTGAGGTAGATATATGATCTTAACCGCATATATATAATGCTTGTGTGCGCTAGCATGATGCCTGCCGCGGGCTCCTTGAGATTAGGTATTGACTTATCGTGATAGAGTAGCGAATTCGGTCATAGTGATACGATATGCGTTAGTGGAGCGCATCAGCTATTGAAGTGATAGTCAGTAGCATTTTGTGTGGACTACGTGATACAGATCTGTACAGTTACATCTCTTTAGCGTACGCGAGAGCCTATAATAGAGAGCTGCGTTGGAGTATGAGGTGTCGTACGCGTATAGTGGTGGTTCACTGTCCGAATTAACAGTGCATCAGTCAGTTGCCCTCGAAGATGCTGCGAGAATCGTACGTCGCGCAGGATCGATCAGGTAGCAGGAAGCTGGAGATATCGTATGAGTGGATAGCTATGCATTGTGAGTAACTAGCACTCGTGCCGCGGCAGAGATCACAGAGCGAGAACAGGCGGGCGTTAAGCGTGCAGAGAAGAGGATCACGATGCATTATCGTCATGTTAGTCACGGAAGATCGTCTGATCGAGATTGCGCGCTGTGTGCATAGTCATTGAGATTGCTGGATGTGGAGTCGAGTGTAATATATATACATTCCTCGCCAAAACTTCAGGAGAAAACAGGCAGAACGAGCAAGAGGAAAATTTGAGATTAAGAGCTGTAAGGTCAAGAAAGCTCTTCTCAATGGACCCTGTCTTATTATGGCATAGACAGATCAGCCTGGCAAACAAGCATCTTTCTAGATGCTACTATCCAGCAGTTTGCCCGGTATGGACAGAAGTGTTTACTAGAACAAGCACTATTACTTTCGTTTTGGAATATTCATGGTTTTCTTAGTCCCTGAAATCAAGTGGGAGAGCTCTATCAAATTAGCTGCTTAACAATTGCTGCTTTATGAAGATTTTTGTAGAGGGGCAGGGAGGGATCCATTTTAAAAGTGATTATTAAAAAGCCAGGCATGAAACGGTTTTAAAATGACGCGCAGAAGACCTCCTGGCAAATCACTGTTTTCAAGATATGGTGAACCACACCTCTCTTTTTGAAGCAGGCCAGAAGAACACAACAAGAAAAGGCAGAAGACGTTCTCAAAGAATATAACAAGTATTGAGAGCGCTATCACAAAGCATGAGAGTTCAGTTTAATTTTCAAAGCACCTGAGGGCAAAGGAAGAAATAATGTAAGATCATTAAAGAAAGATCCAAATAAAATTAAGGAGAATTTCCTGATAGTGAGCAAACAATTAATTTAGTAGAACAGAGCACGCCATACAGAAGTTGTGGGTGCTCAACACAGGAGGTTTTAAAGAAGAAATTTTGGACAGCCATTTGTCAGAATGTTGGCCTAGAAGTTACTTCCAATGTCCTTCCCACTCTGTTGTCTCGCACATAAATAAGACATGAAGCGCTACCATGGGTACGTTACACAATAGGAATTCAAAAATGCCAGCCAAGGGCAGGGTAAAGTAGTAGTATCATTGTTTTCCTGATTTTATTTGATTCCACCACGGAGTAGTTTATTAGAGTAGTTTTCTTTCTACCTAACTAAGCTGACTTCTGGTGAAATTTTTCTTACAATGTGCTGGCCAAGTCCTCAGTATTGAATATGCGTTGTTCCGAATTAAACAAAGGAACAGAAATGTTTTGAACTTATATTTGTTTCCTTAGAATTTCAGACATCAGACCGCACTTTAGTGTCCTGAAACAGAATCTTAACGATAAAATTAAGAGAGTAGATAACATTATAGCTCTGAATGAAGATAATGCAAAAAGCTAGTTAAATAATGACAAACAGTAAACATTTCCCTCCTGGTGAGGGAACAGCAACCTCATTGTCTTTTCCTCTTATATCAAGATAGCTAATGGAAGAAATGAAGACGAGTGTTTTTTATTCAAGAAAGCAAGACAATGACATTCATGCTCCAGAATTTTTTAGCTGACTGATACTATCACCTGACTTTAAAACAGAGGTGTCATCGGGAATAATACATGTCATTGTCGCTTCTGGGTAAAAATATGACTGTAGTGAATGCTGTTGAAAACTATCACTCTCATGATTATCATTTCAGTAAAGTAACTTCCCGATCTTTCGCAAAGTTATTATGTAACTATCCCCACATTCCAAAGCCTATCACTAAAATTTTCTCTCGTCTAACAGCTGAAGGACTCAAAAAAAGTTTTAAAACATCTAGAGCAAAAGGCAATGACAATAAATCTCCCATTAGCGATAAGACCAACGGAAAGCTGAACATTATGTCCATGTACGGTGTGAGGCCTGGCAGGTTTCTTTTAAAGCTAAAAATAGAAGAAACATTGATATTTTCAGTTTAGTACATTACAATCCAACGCTCTCTTATGCTTTACCCATAGAAGGGTGTGTAGGTGACAAAAAATTAGATCCTCTGTAGGTGGATATGCATGGTAGATGAGTGGTGATTTGAGTCAGTGGTCAGACGTACTCGCTTATGCTCTCTTAATTCTTGGTATGAATTCCTTTTTTTACGAATAGCAATTTTTGCCACCTTTCAAAATGAAATTAGCGACAAAGAATAGACTTACACAACAGCTGATTCTTTTCAAACTTGGTTCTAAATAAGTTGAAGAAATGTATCCATAATAAAAATGTATTCCATCACTTGCTTATTTTTCCTTACTTCTTTTAGCAATTTTATTATTTGTCATAGCATTCAGGAAGAAAGTATAACTATACTCGAGAAACGCCTTATTAGAGGAAAACAGATTATTAAATAGATATCTAGAAGAGCAACTGTTCACTCTGATTATCGTTTTTGGGGATCTGAAAGCAAAATTCCTGGTAAATCTGAGGGGGTATATGTGATGGAGCCAGAAGGGACATCCTAATAGTTCTGAGGTCTAACAGAACCTTCGTATTCAGTTTGGGTTATTAGCAATCCTGGTTCTAGATGTCAATGGCAACAGGGAGATGTTTGCT
>BHFT01048375.1:0-60037 GCA_004320025.1 Laticauda laticaudata | reverse complement strand
GTGGATCTTTGGTTATTCGGGTTTTCTCCCGTGTAAAATTGGAAGTATCTAGGCAACGTTTCGATGAAGTCTCATTGAAGAATGAGAATGACACATGAAGAATGAAGAATGACACCAGACATGGTGGGTGTCAGTTCGCTTCTTGTATGGGTCAGAGGGTTTTGAAGCGGGTAGTTGTGCAGCTGCGGTACGGCTTCTGGGTCGTGGTCGTGTCTCATCTTCTGTGTGGGTGTGAGTCTTTTTTCTACGTGGAAATGTTGTGGTAGCATCTTGTGTGGCACTCGTGGGTGTGGGTCTGGT
Organism: Laticauda laticaudata; assembly: GCA_004320025.1. NCBI lineage: Eukaryota > Metazoa > Chordata > Lepidosauria > Squamata > Elapidae > Laticauda > Laticauda laticaudata. The sequence continues at coordinate 59,737 of BHFT01048375.1, read as the reverse complement.
GTCATTCTTCACCAGAAAACAAATATGTGTATAAACTCAATACAGAAGCCTGATGATGGCAGATGAGATTCTGCTGAAACGTTGCTACAACTTTAAAAGCACTACAATGACGTGGGATAATACCCGAAGGAAGCTGAACAGCACATATGTGTATATATATATATATTTGTGTTTGTATATTACAAAACATTTCATAAAATACAAAACCAAAAAGTTATACATAACCAATAAACATAAAAACATAAAGGCTTCTAATTGCTTAGACGGTGTGTTTTTATCCAACAGTGTTCCAATACTTAGTTCCTATATCTGGTTTATACTCCTATCTTCATATTTTCTCTTGCCTCTCTGTTTACTTACAGGTTTCTGTCCTTTATCCAATTATACCAGTTTTCCTAAACTGTAAAATATTTTGAGTCTACCTTATCTTTTAACTTTTGGGTGAGTTTATCCATTTCCATGCAGCTGTAGATCTTCTGGATTATCAAATTATCTGTTGGCATCTGATCTCCCTTCCAACATTGAGCTCATGCTATCCTTGCTGTGGTTATTATATGTAAAATTAAGTATTTGATTTCTTTTGTGATTTCACTTTTTATTATTCTCAACAAAAAAATTCAGCCTTGGGATCTTATTGAATGTTTGTGGTTTCTCTTATCTATATTCATATTTTTTCCAATACTTTTTGCTCTTCTTTTGGTTTCCATAGGGTTTGAGATGCAGTGATTGTGCAGGGTTTCTCAGTCTTGGTTCACCTTAGGAAGTGTGGACTTCCGCTCCCAGAATCCCAGAAGATGCTGGCTGGGGAATTCTGGGAGTTGAATCCCTCACTTCTTAAAGTGACCATTGGTTGAGTAACACAGCTGGAAAGGAAAAAGAAGATGACCTTGAGAGAGCTGAGTGAGATCCATTACCAAAGCAATGATGGGGAAAGTGCCTAATTCATGTACCTAACATGTAAGGTAGAAAAAAATCCCACATACCTGCAAAACGGAATTCCTTATTTAACGTGGTAGGGCATTCAGGAAAGAAAAGCTTTAATGCAGCCGCCTGCCTAAAACAAACTGAGTCGTCTTCAGACAATGAAAGGTTATGTCACGATTCAGGGCATTGATGGAGCCCTTACAGTGAAGTGAAAAATTGATTTTTGGTCTCCAGTATCAGGCAACATGATAGCTTCGGGCAGGGGATGTTTAAAGTACAGTCATTAAAGTTTTATGAAATTAATTTATATCCTTTTATGATAATACACTCAAATTAAGTAGTGGTTAGAGATGACCTTGTGGGACTCACTTAATATTGAATAGACATCAGGAGGAAATATGTTGTCTGGCAAGAAGCCTTCGAATTAGATTAATCCAGGCCTGCTGCTCCAGCCCACACGAATGAGCTGGGACCTTTTTACAGAGATGGGTGAGAAAAGCTGTCTAGATAAGAAGGAGAAGCACTGACATAGGAAGGATGTGGGTGTAGATAGATAGAGACAATATATAATGCTATTCACACCCACCCACACACAGGTCAAGATGTAGTACTTAAGAGTCCCATTTAGACTTGCTGCATCTTTAATATTCTTTCAAATATTGGTAGCCTCACAGCTGTGCCAAGGAGATTCTAGAGAAAATGGTAACACTGATTCCTTCCAATTCCTTTTTCTCTGGCACAATCTGAGCAAAGTAGCTCCCCTAGAAAGACGCTGTCAGCTTGTTAGGGAATTTATTAAAGTATTAAAGGCATGGAAGGAAGGAAGGAAGGAAGGAAGGAAGGAAGGAAGGAAGGAAGGAAGGAAGGAAGGAAGGAAGGAAGGGAGGGGAAAGGGAAAGAAGGAGGAAGGGGAATTGAAAGGAAGGAAGGAAGGAAGGGAGGGGAAAGGGAAAGAAGGAGGAAGGGGAATTGAAAGGAAGGAAGGAAGGAAGGAAGTCCTTCACTTCACAATTGACCCTTGTTGATCCATCCATGTCGTTTCCTTGGCAACATTACAAAAGTAAAATTGCTATTTTCTTTTCTAATTGTTTGATTGTCTTTACAACATCCCTGACTAACGAATAGCTTTGGTGTTTGTGGATTCAAGCAGACACTTCGCTTAGCTTCTAAAATGACCAGGTCAGCCACCTACTAACATTTTATTTTACTCTGCGTGTATCACATCTTTGCCAAATGAGAGTGAGATAAGAGAGTCATTCAAGGTGACCTGGACTTAGTTCTCTTCCCGGGGGCATGTAGGGACTCATGAGTGATGACACATTTGACCTCCTTCCTCGGGCTCAGCCTGGTCATCTCTTACAATAGATAGATGGGTTGTAGATGAGATAGACAGACAGACAGACAGACAGACAGACAGACAGACAGATAGATGGATATACAGATTTATTGGAAGGTTAGACTCACTACAAGAATCTGGCCAACTGGTGGTTAAGGGAAATGAGTGAGAGATAGGAGACAGATTCAAGGAGGGCTTGACATAGATCTCTTGGGGGGTGAGGTTTATGACTTATGATCCATTTGACACCCCTTTCCTCACGCCCAGCCTGGTCATTTCCTACACTTTATGCTCTAATTTATAGTAACTGATTTATCGAATTGTTCATTGCCTGAAGTTTGTTTTTAGCAACATTTATCATGTTAACCAAACACTAAAAGTTCCATAGGGAAGTGTGGGTTTTGATCCAAACGGAAATATGATATATGTTAGAATGACACATTGGAATATTAGTTTATAATGACATTATAGGTTTGTTGATTGCCCACCTGTAGTTCACTATCACAATGGATATTGCTAATCCCTTTCTTGTACTCTTTCAAAAAAAAACAGATAATATTAAAAGGGAAAAATGTTATAGATTGTAGCCTGAAAGTCCCATTTTAGCAGTTAATTTTGACATCAGGCATAGCATCTACACACTGGATGCTTATATATCCCTGATATCAACTTCTGAATGCTTTGGGTTTTTCCTTCATGATTTTTTTAAGGTTCTACTGCCACACTGTGGGAAGAAAAACTTGTTCAATGTGGAAGCACTGTCCAGCTGCTCTTGCAATTTGGAAGTGAGGACAATGTTTATATCCCAGGGAAAGTGGGTTTTTAAAAAGTAATATTGCATATAATATAGAATAGGAAGGCAGAGGAATATTAAGGATAACTTTGCCTTTCAGGATAACAGGCAGCGATTTCAGTCTGAAGATATGTTGGCATTAAGCAGGCTTCATAAATGTCAAAATATCTTTTTTCTTCCTCTCTGGTTTGGGTGGAGACAGACTGGTGGCTTGGTTTTTTTTTTTTTTATAAACTACTCACAGTTTGCTTTCCCACAACTTATGTGGGACAATGGAATGCAGTGGTGTTCACTTTCATCTCTGAATTTTTGCAATAAAGTTTGCACCTCAAAAAAGCAGGAAAGGTTTATAAAAGCAGGAAAGAATTGTAAAATTTGCAGTACAGTGTATAGTTGCAATTTTTTGTTTTTTTGTTTTAAATGGAAATAGACCTGCTCAAACATGGGGAATCATAGAGGGAGGGAGGAAAGAAGGAAGGAAGGAAGGAAGGAAGGAAGGAAGGAAGGAAGGAAGGGGAAAGGCGGAGGGAGGGGAATTGGAAGGAGGGAGGGAGGGAAGAAAGGAAGGAAGGATGGAAGGAAGGATGGGGAAAGGGAAAGGAGGAGGGAGGGAGGGGAATAGGAAGGAAGGAAGGAAGGAAGGGGGAAAAGAAAGGAGGAGGGAGGGGGGAATTGGAAGGAAGGAAGGAGGGAAGGAAGAAAGGAAGGGGAAAGGGAAAGGAGGAGGGAGGGAAGGGAATTGGAAGGAAGGAAGGAAGGAAGGAGGGAAGGAAGGAGAGAAGGAAGGAAGGAGGGAGGGAAGGATGGAGGAAAGAATTTACTTTCTGGAACTAGTTTCTAGGCCAATGTTTTTAAAGCCCTTGACCATATCAGGCCTTTTCCTGACTTTTCAAACAATTTAATTATTTCCCCACCTCCCAAAATTGTACATTTCACAAGTGCCCAACCTGGATCCTGAACTCACAAACAAGCAATTATGACACATCTTGTTCCATTACCCCCTTAGGGGTTTGTTTACTCCTTTCAGTTTAAGGACATCGGACTTCATTTTCCCAACATTATTTTTTGTATGAAGAAATGCAATTCTTGTGTATCCCAACAGGTTTTTCAAGGATACTAAGAATTCTTTCCTTCTACACAACTCACCAGAATCTGAAAAGAAAAAAAAACTCACCAGGATCTTGGCTACTCTGTCCACTCAATTGTTTTCTTCCAAGGACAGAAGAATCCTATTCTACTTTCCATCGTTATTCTGGTAATATTATGCATATTTCAGTGTTGAAACTGAAATAACTAGAAGGACTCATTGTCCATGCCAATTACACACATATTTGTTTCTGGTGGCTCCAGAAATTTCTGGACTTCAGGACTTTCATCGCTATGGAGATAATGAAGAAATACATTTTCTCCTCTCTCTCTCTCTCTCTCTCTCTCTCTCTCTCTCTCCCTCTCTCTCTCTCTCTCTCCTTTTTGTCCTGTTCTGACAGTTAATTATTATTATTTTAAAATATTCACTGATATTTATTAATTATGTACAGGTAGCCTCAACTTATGAACACAACTGAGTCCTACATTAGTAAGGCATTTGTTCAGTGAATTTTGCCACATTTTATAACCTTTCTTGCTAAGTTCTTAAGTGAATCTGGCTTTCTTATTGACTTTGCTAGTCAGAAGGTCACGAAAAGGGATGATACTGCCAGACTGTTGTAAATGTGGGCCAATTGTCAAGCATCTGAATTTTGATTCCATGACCATGGAGATGCTACAACAAACAGATAATCAGAGTTGGAAGGGACCTTGTAGCTCATCTAGTCCAACCCCCCACCCAAGCAGGAGACCCAACGCCATTTCTGACAAATGGCAGTCCAGTCTCTTCTTGAAAGTCTCAAGTGCCATGGTCATAAGTGTGAAAAAAGGTCACACAAGTCACATTTTTCATTGCTTTAATAACTTTGAACAGTCGCTCAATGAACTATTGTAACTATTGTATTGTAAGTCGAGGGCTACCTATATTGTAATATTCCAGAAAATCCAATGCTTCATAAACACTGTATGTAAAAATGAGCCATATTAGTGTTCTTTTAAGCTGTTTCTTTTTCCACATTCACTTGCTCATACAACATGTGCTTTGTCCTAATCATATGTATTTGTCATTCCATCTTTCAAATGGAACCTTTGTTCATTAAGATAGTTAATAAAGAGGTGGGCTTTATTTCTTCCAAAGGGAAGTTGTGCATTTAGACAGCAAAGAATTTTAATCAGTACTATATTTACACTGACTTCTACAACATTTTGAAGCAAAGTTTAATGAGATAAAAGCTGAAGGAGGAAGTTCAATGTTTCATTAATACTGAACATAATCTGCTGAATTCAGAAGAATTTTTTTCAGTTCGTTGGCAGTGATCTCATTGGCTGTATTGTAGGAGAATAGTTCTTTAGATATAAGATGCTGGATTTCTCAAAGTGTTTTGTCTTTATAACTAAATTTGCATTTTAATTACAGCAATCAAATAGGGTTATTAAGCCCTAAGAACTTAGCTTTTCTATCCCCGTGGAATGAAGCTTTTGAAAAACACAGTAAGTTACCAAGAGTATTTAACTGCAAGACTGATCTTACTACGGAGTGTTGCAAACTCCCCGTTTTAATTAAAATGTGTAAATTACTTAAAACCCAGTTTGCAGTTTTAAGCCTGATTCTACTGTGGTGCTTTTGTTTCCATAAACAAACTCAAGTTTTTGGGAGGACTGAGAAATGCACAAGTCATTAGGAACATTTTCTGGCAATAATTTCAGAAAGAAAAACCCCTGAACTTGGGCTGATTAATAATTGGCTTGGCTTGTACCCTGAAGGGAAGCTGTATGAAGATGCCTTCTTCGCAGCCTCCCTTCTGAACAAGTTCATAGAATCATACTTGGAAGGGGCCTTGGAGGTCATCTAGTCCAACCCTCTGCTCGAGCAGGAGAGTCTATTCCAAATATTAACCACTACCTAGGATCCTGGGTTTTTCTCACTGCCTTCAAACTGGCAAGGAGCCAATATGCGTCGCTCAACGTTTTCCCATCCTCTATGGCCATGCCATCCATGGAGCAGTTTTGGGGGGAGGAGAAGGAGTTGAGTTCTAATGTTGTGACTGAAGCTGTGGGCTACTTTTAATGGTTAATACTCTTCCAAAACACTTTGAATATTCCTGGGGAGGAGGTCTGGCCAGATGAGAAGACTAAAAGACTACATTTCTAAAAATTTCCTTTAGGACTAGATTATCCATAACTTTTGTGCCTTCAATGGGTCCTTTCGGTTCGTTACCAAATACAGCAGCTCCTATCGCTTCCAAAAACATGTGCTATGCTCATGTTTTTTCTTTCTTTCACAGCCTGGTAGATTTCCTTTTCCTCTCCTCCTTTCCACTTCCCTCCCCTCTCCTTTGATCTTTTAGTAGAAAAATCTTCCTTCTTTCTGCCTTTATCATTGATTCTTTAAGAAGCTGTAGAGGGCAGCAAAGAAGCTGAAATGCATTGGTTAAAAGTCAGTAAAAATAAGGGAACCTTACCTGAGGTGCTTGTAAAATTAGAAAGGAAAGTTAACAAGGAAGGGGATTTCTTCTTCTTCTTCTTCTTCTTCTTCTTCTTCTTCTTCTTCTTCTTCTTCTTCTTCTTCTTCTTCTTCTTCTTCTTCTTCTTCTTCTTCTTCTTCTTCTTCTTTCTTCTATAGCAGAATTTGTATATGATTCAACTTGTTCCAGGCAGCCCAGCAGCTTTTAAAGTAGAGGTTTCTAAACTTGGCAGCTTTAAGACTTGTGGATTTTAACTCAAAGCTATACTGGCTGAGGAATTCTAGGAGTTGAAATGCACAAGTCTTAAACTTGCCAAGTTTGAAGACCCTTTTTTAGACCAAGTAGGTGGCAATCAATACCTAGCTGACTTCGGCTGACTTGCTAAAGAAGACCTGAATGCTGCTACTTCGTTAGTAAGAAATCTTTATTAAAACTCCAAATTGTAAGCAGCATGGAGCAATTATAAAGCAAAGTGGGTAGCTACTATTGCCAGAAAGTAAGAAGTTTACTCAGAGCAGGTTTAACTCTACTTTGATCCTGTTTCAGAAACGACTTCAAATATGGGGTGCTTCTGCTGTGGTTACCTGCGTGCAGGGATGGGTTGCAACCAGTTAAACAACCGGTTCTGTGACTACATGCACACACAGCATTCAATAAACATCCATTTGAACCTCTCCAGCTCACCTTCTAGCCTTCCCTGGTAAATAGAACAGCTGAAGCATGGTAAACCATTTTGTCTTGCAAATTAGCTGAGCTGCAAAAGAAGGAAATGCAAGGCAGGATAGGGAAGGTGGGTGGGGCCAGCTGATCATCATTCTTACTGATTCGCAGCCCACTGCTGCCTGTGTGTACATTGAAAACAAAAATTTTCCTTCAGGAATCTGTCATGCCCCTGTTGGAGTCTGAATCCGAGGAGGAAGATAAACAGCTGACACAGGGAGTGGGAGTGTGGCTCTGTTGGCTGTGGAGGAAACTGGGGAAGAGCAGGGAAGAGGTAGGCAGAGCAGGGAAGAGGTAGAACAAGGTAGAGGGAATTCATAGGAAGACCCATGCCCACCCCCTCTTTATCCTAGGACATGCAGGGAGGAATGGAGAAGGGAACAACATCAGTTGCATGGCTTATGGGGGAAGAAAGGGCCCTGATTCCCTTCATTAGCCACACCTGGGAATGAGAGTTTAAAGGAGATGCAAGCTGAGTGCGGCAGCTGCTGGGATCAGATGTGAATTTATCTTGTGTTGACTTTGGTTATCTGCGTTCCCGGCATCCTCCCAATCATGTTGAATTACTGCCATTCCTTCATATCTGGAATTCCTTCTCCTGCCCTACCGGACTAATGACCTCATCTTGACTTGATTGGACTTATAGTTACAGTTTTTGTTGACCATGTTTTGGACTTGATTCACTGCAGCCAAAGGCTGTTCCTGGGAGTTTTTTCTCCAGCCTAGACGGTAACCAGGACATTGGAGGCAAAGCTGGAGCTAATAAAGGGACTCCTACTGATTGGACTAGATGGCCTACAAGGTCCCTTCCAACTCTGATTGTCTACTATCTGTTATCTGATTATCTGACTGTGTTGCTTTTGTGCCATGCCCTTTTGGGTCATCACACAACCCTCCTTCCTGCCTCATCCATCTTCTTTGTTTATTGTGATTTTAATGATAAGAGAGTCACCCAGGCAGCTCTGAATCTGTCAGGTTATTAAGCGGAGAGGCAGAAAAGAGGTTCCAGCTATTGTTCTGATAACAGGTGCGCTAATAAAGGGCTGTCAGAAAATAAGTGAAGATTTCACCCACCAAACTTGAACATTTTTCCATTAGTGTCAGCCACGGATGCTTATTAATATAGTGGGAGCCCTGAAAAACTGCAATTATTGGAAGGTTTTGTTTCATATATTTTTTCCAGAGGGATTTTTTCCACATCAAAGGATTGTGGTTATATTAGAGGCAATGAATGCTCCAAAGTAGAGCAAATACGCCCCCAATTTGATTTTAATGAAATGTTGTGACTTAGTGAATTATTGTTTAACTGCTGAGGGATTTTCTCACCTGATTGAGCAGGACCTCATCCACTCTTCTGCAATGCTACAACTTTACCAGTGAATTTTACAGGTAGTCCTTGACTTACGGCCACAGCTGAGCCCAACAGTTCTGCTGCTAAGTGAGACATTTGTTAAGTGGGTTTTGCCCCTATTTTATGACCTTTCTTTACCACTGTTGTTAAGTGAATCACTGCAATTGTTAAATTACTAACCAGTTGTTGAGTGAATCCAGCTTCCACCCATTGACTTTGCTCGTCAGAAGGTCGCAAAAGGGGATCCTTTGACCCCAGGACACTGAAACCATCATAAATACGAGTCAGTTGCCAAGCATCTGAATTTTGATTACATGACTCCAGGGATGCCATAAAGATCATTTTACAAATTTCACAAAGAGTGAAAAATGATCGTAAATTACTTTTTTCAATGCCGTTGTAACTTTGAACAGTCACTAAATGGAAGGATTGTAAGTTGAGAACTACCTGCATATTTTTGGAGCTTTAATTTCATTCGGTGTGAAAGCCTTTTGTCTTTCCTCTTAAAAGGAGGAGGATGAAATATATCTTTATTCGGCTTTCTGAAAGCTTGGGTGGGTGCTGTGTTTTGAAACAAAGATGTTAGGAAAAAGTCATTCATCTGTAAAGAAAAAGTTACAATTAAGTATAGATTTGCATTGGAATATGTTGGAAGTCTAATTACAGTCCAATCAGGAGCCCCTCAAAATAGACATTCCTATTCTCACCACTGATTAATTACAACCAGGAGTAGATTAGCTAGCTGGGCCTCTTATGAGTGCAGTCCGAAAGGTAGAATTATGAGGGTGTTTCATAAATTCTGGCTTCTAATTTTCGAGAGAACCAGTTTAAGGAGGGGCTTCAAGTTATCTGTCAACTCATAAAATATTTCTATGGTCTTTTTAGAGTTGTCAACAGAAAGGGAGGGGGAAAAAGGGTTTGAAAGAGCAATGTGGCAGCTTGGAAACCGAAAGTGCATTCCAGAGATGTTTTCAAAGATAGTAACTAGGTGACTGAAGTTTCTGCTGTGAAAAATTCTACCTGGAGAGCATGATTGATGACTCTGGGCTATGGATGTGTCCCACTGGAGCATATGAATTATGATACATAATGAAATGATATTTCTGCTACCAGTTCTCCAGAACCAGTCAGAACTGGCTGAATACCACCTCCGATTTGTCTGGAAGGAGCCTGACTGAGTGTTATCACACAGTGCTTGGTGTTTACATGGCCTTCTGTTTCCATGCACGGTGGACGTGCAACTTCCCGTTATTTTGTTTGCCTTGATACTCAGTTTAGAAATGCGGTTTGTTTGTTTTTTGTAGCTACTCTGAAGTTATAGCTTCCTTCCTTGATCTTTAAACAGCTACCCTTGCTAGCTGTTGACCCTATCTTCCTCAGGGAAAGAATTTGAAAAGGTAATTACTGAGAAGAAATATTTTTCTTCTGTCTGTCCACTATCTGTCTTCAGATGAGGATTCCAAATGGTACGATTATGAAACACTGGAAAAAAAATGCTTCTTTCTCATTTTTATGAATCTCTGTAAACTCAAACGTTATTCATCCTTTTCTTTCTTTAAATGCTAAAGAGGGTTTAAATGGGTTTTTTCCCATATACATTCTCACTTTCCTTTATCATTTTGATTGAGCTCTGTACTATATTTCTTTACTTTGAAGATAAGGCTAGACACATTTTTCCCACATAACTGCTGGATAAATCATTATGTCTAATATTAACATCTCTGAAAAGCTGTACATGCATAATTTGATAGTTTTGAAGCTGTTCAGAATTGGTTTTTTTAAGCTGTTTTTTCATTATAAACCTTTATTTTAAAGTATTTTTGGTAACCTGCTTTATAACATATAGTAAACTAGGTGAATATCTAGCTAAATATTGAACTAAAATTGGCATATTTTCCATGACAATACCACTAGACCTTAAACTTATATACCACTTCCTGGTGCTTTTACAGACCTCTCTAAGCAGTTTATAGAGTCAGCCTCTTGCCCCCCAACAATCTGGGTCCTCATTTGACTGACCTCGGAAGAACGGAAAGCTGAATCCACTTTGAGCCAGTCAGGATCGAACTGCTGACAGTTGGCAGATTTGCAATACTGTATTCTAATCACTATGCCACCAGGGCTCTCTTTGTGAAGACAAACCTAAAAATGCTTACAGGATCCAATCTGAGTTGGTCACCAAGATCAGAAGTTTAATCCTCTGAGCTTTTGGACTTGTGATGGATCCCATTCTTAGGGATTCCCCAAATGGGTGCCTTGGGCTGCTCTATACATTGTATTTATGTACTGCCTTCCTATTATTGATTGGTGTGTCAATGGCTGTGCAATTGGCTGCTGTTTCCTTGAACTGCCAAGCTCTCACCTCCTCAGTATGAAACACTGGAAAAAAAAGCTTCTTTCTCATTTTTATGAATCTCTGTAAACTCAAACGTTATTCATCCTTTTCTTTCTTTAAATGCTAAAGAGGGTTTAAATGGGTTTTTTCCCATATACATTCTCACTTTCCTTTATCATTTTGATTGAGCTCTGTACTATATTTCTTTACTTTGAAGATAAGGCTAGACACATTTTTCCCACATAACTGCTGGATAAATCATTATGTCTAATATTAACATCTCTGAAAAGCTGTACATGCATAATTTGATAGTTTTGAAGCTGTTCAGAATTGGTTTTTTTAAGCTGTTTTTTCATTATAAACCTTTATTTTAAAGTATTTTTGGTAACCTGCTTTATAACATATAGTAAACTAGGTGAATATCTAGCTAAATATTGAACTAAAATTGGCATATTTTCCATGACAATACCACTAGACCTTAAACTTATATACCACTTCCTGGTGCTTTTACAGACCTCTCTAAGCAGTTTATAGAGTCAGCCTCTTGCCCCCCAACAATCTGGGTCCTCATTTGACTGACCTCGGAAGAACGGAAAGCTGAATCCACTTTGAGCCAGTCAGGATCGAACTGCTGACAGTTGGCAGATTTGCAATACTGTATTCTAATCACTATGCCACCAGGGCTCTCTTTGTGAAGACAAACCTAAAAATGCTTACAGGATCCAATCTGAGTTGGTCACCAAGATCAGAAGTTTAATCCTCTGAGCTTTTGGACTTGTGATGGATCCCATTCTTAGGGATTCCCCAAATGGGTGCCTTGGGCTGCTCTATACATTGTATTTATGTACTGCCTTCCTATTATTGATTGGTGTGTCAATGGCTGTGCAATTGGCTGCTGTTTCCTTGAACTGCCAAGCTCTCACCTCCTCAGTATGAAACACTGGAAAAAAATGCTTCTTTCTCATTTTTATGAATCTCTGTAAACTCAAACGTTATTCATCCTTTTCTTTCTTTAAATGCTAAAGAGGGTTTAAATGGGTTTTTCCCATATCCCTTATGCAAGGGATCCGGTAGATTACATTGGAAGTGTCTCCCACGTCCAAGCAATCTTTGCAATGCATGCTTGATGACCTGGGGCATGACACAAAAATAACACAGTCACAAAAGTAGAATAAATTCCCTTTAATGCCTCCAACTTAGGCCTCAATCTCCAATTATCTCGACTTTATATCAAACTCTTCCAAAAAAACAGTCTATGAAGAAAGTAAGTGCAGTCTGAACCAAAAGCAAAGATAATTAGAAATTTAAAAAAACCCAACACAAACCACACTGGAGTCATTAACACAGCAGGCCAGAATGATAAATTGCAGACTTCCATAAGATAATGCAGCAACCAGTTTGGAAGACACCAAAACCCAGATAAGCCTCAACCAAGATAAGCATGGTTTGCTTCCAGCAAAGAGCTATTTAAAATGCCCTTCTTATATCCTGTTCTCCCAGCTGCAACTAATGAAAGGGATCAGGGCCCTTTTCTCTCCCATAAGCTATGTTGCTCCCTTCTCCATTCCTCCCTGCGTGCCCTAGGATGAAGAGGGGGTGGGCCTGGGTCTTCTTCTGAATGCCCAGATGGACTGTGCCCTTCTCCAGTTTCCTCCACAGCCACCGGAGCCACACTCCCCCTCCCCTCCCCCTCCTCAATCTCCCCTGGAGTCAGACTCCAACAAGGGCATGACAGCATGATTTGTCCTCCATTCTGCTGCTTCCAAAATGTTTTCGATTTGTGGCAGGGTGTGCTGTGTGTCTTGTACCTTGTGTCTTCTTTTCTCTCCTTTGCATGTCATGTAGGCATCTTGTCATAAATGCTTGTGGGTACCCATTCTGCCTGTATTGTTCCTGTAGGTACCTTTGAGACAATTGTTTAGCTTCTGGGTGCTACAGTGTGTTCTTACCCTTCCATGTAGTCTTCTGACACAACTCTTTTTGTGTGACAGTGGATGGTAACTGCTGAAATTAAGAATACTTGGAGTGTTGGTGGCTTTGTGATAAACCTGTACTTTCCAGACTTCCATCCTCCTGCCACCTGACAAGGACATCTAATAATAATAATTGTCTACCCGTTGCTTCCTCCATTGTGAATTGTATGTCTGGGGAGATGGAGTTCAGCAGGGGATGGAGGTCTTTCAATGCATTTCTTTTGATGATGACAACTGTGTCTTCCACGTAGGAATTCCAAAATGTAGGCATGTAATTTTGAAATGCAAGGTGTTCTAATTCACACAGGGCAATTTCTGCAATGAATCCTGATATTGAGGGGTTCCCATAGGTACCCCTTTTATTTGCACATCCATTTCCCTTTTGAACGCAAAGAAGGTATGTTGGCAGTACTGGAGTAGCTTCATGACTTGTGTTTGTTCAGCTTTCCAAGTATGAATTACGTGCACTTCTGGAAGAAATCCTTTGGTGGAGTTGGAAGCTTGCTGAATATGGAGAACCTCAGTAATATAACACAACATTGTGACTAATTGGCCGTATTTAACCCATAAATTAATCCCATAAATTCAAATAGCACAACTGTTTTTTCACCACCTTGCTGATTCAGTCACAACATTGGCTTGTTTTGTTTGTTGAGTAATTTGGGTTGAGATCCATTAAAAGGAAGAATAGAACATGATTTTTGTTTTATTTATTGTTTATTTTTATTTATTTACCAGAGCTGTATACTACTTATTTTGTGTAGCTTTGGAAATTATAAGTGGGAAACAGCCCTCTGTTGCTGAATTTTTTTGGCATTTTATATCCAAAGGTTGAAATTATTCCTCAAGTTATTCTTTGCCTAGTGTAACTGAGAAGGGGGATTTCTTTAATAAGAAATATTATTTAATAAGGAGAGAAAAGCAATGAAATCATTAATTGTGCTATTGGCTATGTTAAGCAACCATGTAGTGTATCATGCAAATTTAGAAAATTGGATTCATTGAATGTATTGAGTTAATTACAGATATCAAGCAACAAAGCCTTATTATTGTCATGATTGATGCCTTACCACTATCTTTTGAATTTACTAATATTGCAATTATTGAATTCTCTAGTTTCTGATCTGACAGAACTCAATAGTTGGTTGACTTTGTTTAAAGAATCAGATTTTTTTAAAAAAAAGCCTTGGTGATATTAGGATCCTTTGAATACTGACAGTTTATATCCAAGATCTTCCATGTAACCTCTTAGAGAAGACTTCCCTAAGCAAGGAGGTTCTAACTGGTCTGTAGTTGGAAATACATCTCAAGAACTTTTCAAGCAGGGAACTGGACTAGATCACCTCCAAGGTCCCTTCCAACTCTAGTCTGATTTATTGAATCATTGATTTTGCTCTCCTTCTCCCCAGGATATGCAAATGTTAGTACCTGGGGTTTCGGGAGTTTGTTATCCATATGTGCATGTAAATTTAGATTTAGTTAACATCAAATATTGATGTTTATCTTACTGTAATCCAGAGTGAGAAGGATTACACCAAGTGATTTTTAAATCTATTTGATATTCTGCCAAGGTCCTGTTAACAGACACTTAAATGTGGATTTGTTGTGGTCCAGTGCCTTGAAACCACTGGACTGTCCCCTGCAAAACTCTGTTTTTATGCAGTTTTCTTTGCAGAAGGCAAAAGTTGGGAAAAAAAATCCCAATTAAATAGAAGTTGGGAGGGAAGATGGTACACAAACCAGAAAAGGGCAGAGTATTTCCTCGCTTCTCTAATGGGCAGGGGGTAGCCATGGTAAGGAACATCTTTGCCTAATAACAAATAGAATAGTGATGCTTGGAGCCAATCAGAGTTCATGATCCGGATCCTTGTTTTGGCTACAAACACCTTGGCTACCATAAATGTGCTTTTATGCAATGCTAAAAAAGTTTACTTGAAATTGCAATTGATGGGAAATGTGACCAGGTTACTGACTAGTGCAGCTAAAAGCATCAAATGATGGGTTACAATAGGCACGTAGGCTATCCGGTGATTATGAACACAGAATTTCAGATGCTGGAGGGGGGAGAGAAGTGAGCAGAGGTCTCCAACTTGGCAACTTTAAGACTTGTGGACTTCAACTCCCAAAATTCTCTTTCCTTCCTTCCTTCCTTCCTTCCTTCCTTCCTTCCTTCCTTCCTTCCTTCCTTCCTTCCTTCCTTCCTTCCTTCCTTCCTTCCTTCCTTCCTTCCTTCCTTCCTTCCTCTACATTAGATTAGATTAGATTAACAGAGGGTTTGTGTATGTGTGTGTGTGTGATGGAATTCAATTTTTTTTTACGACCAGTTCTGTGGGTGTGGCTTAGTGGGCGTGGCAGGAAAAGGATATCGTAAAATCTTCAGAGACAGAGGTGAGATTTGCCGGTTCTCCAAACTACTCAATATTTCCGCTACTGGTTTTCCCGAACTGGTCAGAACCTGCCAAATTCACCACCTCTGGTGTGTGTGTGTGTGTGTGTGTGTGTTTTGGACCAATCAGCTCTTTGATCCATTGTGTCTATTCCACCTGAGGTCAAAGCCTTGGCAAATCTTGCTGGTTAGATTGAGGCTTTCTCTTTGAAAGGAAATGGCCATTTGGTGACTGCCATTAGCAAGTTACTCTGTCTAGGTATGATATTTATTTACTTACTTATTTGTTTATTTGATTTGTATTGCTGCCTATTCTCCCTGGCGACTCAAGGTGGCTTTCAACATATAAAACCACTATTTGAAAACAATAAAACTTGGTTTGTAGAGGGTCTGGATTGTGTGGAATAGTGTGGAAACCTCACCCCATTTTCATGGCTTGCTGGCTGGCCACTGAAGCAAAAGTTGGAGTTAAGGAGTTGCTTCACTTGTCATTGAGAGGGTTACCATGGGAGCCAGAATGGTTTGGAGCATCTCTCTTTCCCTCCTGCATAATTCGCTCACAGCACTCTAATTGCAATGGGTAAAATATATTTTACAGTGCGAAACTTCTTAGCCCACATAATGTGAAGGGCAGACTGGACTTAAGTAGCATTGTACAGTAGCCAGTAGAAGTAGGTAGGTTCATGACAGCCATCCTCCAGTTGCAAACTGAAAGAAGAATATGTCAATGCAGCTGGTTTTCTGATTGGTGGCATAAATTGGAATACATCTGCATGGCTTTGGAACTGGCAAATGAGGAGTGACAAGCGATGGCAGAAAGCTGAATTAAGTACAAATCCAAAATTCAATCAACCTTTTCTTTCTCCAAGGCTCCCCTGCATTTTATGAATATCAATTTAGCCTCATTTGCCTATTAAAGTCTATACTGTGATCATTGGATCTGAGACTTTGTAAATATCATTTTCCTGGTATTTATATTGCCAGGTGGATTCTGTTTATAGCATTTGAGGATTTGTTTCTATTTTTTTTCCTACCCTGCCAAATCTATTTCAGGTGAGAATTTTGTTCTGAATTTAGAAGATAGAAGCCAAGGTTTTCTTGTCCCCAAGTAAGAGAATAACAAAAAAAGTTGAACTTGCGCAATTAGTCTTCTAATTACAGACAGAAATCAGACAAACCAACATAATTTTAAGGGGAAAAAAATAAGGAAAAGTGATACCTCTAAGTAACCACTTAAATACTGGTTGGAGCTGACTGTGGATTTATGAGAATTTTGAACGTTTATAAAGGAGAGAAAGTAGGTTGAGAAAAGTCTTTTGTTTCTTTTTACTGGAATGTTATACTTCAAATAAAAGTTTTAACATACTGCAAAGAGGGCTTTCTGCCGAAAATTGATATCTGTATGCATATTTAAACAAATTAGTTTGGTACATTCATCAATTTACACTCTGATCAATAAATTAAAATAAATTAAAGTAAATTAGATCACAAGAAGAAATATGTTATTACTGAATACCAGAATCCAAGTCAATTTATCTTTTCCTTGCAATTGAAGCACTTTCTGATATTATTAGTACCTTCGTTCCCCCCCACAAAGAAATTCCACATTTCAGAGATGCGTGGAGTGAAATTACAAACAATATAATTCTGGAACAAATAGTATTTTCATGTTTGTGTTATATTGGCCTTTACAAAACTTCACGGTCTTCTAGTTTTTTCATTGCTGTGCAGTATTCTGATGATGTCAAAGGAATAAGCTTCCCATGTACTAAGGTAGAAGTTAAAAAATAAAATTAAAAACTTCTCTTTCATTTAGTCAGTCTGGATATCGTGGGAGAATGTCATGTTTAATGTACCATTTGTAGGTTGGCAGATCTCCTGCTCATTTGGGGATTAATTAAAACATGCATTTTAGCTGGTGGCTTATGTGGCATGGTACAAAATGGCAGCACTCTCTCTTGTCTGACAGCTCAAATATGGAAGCTAGCAGGCCAGGTGTGCTTACACCTTTGCAGGCAACAGGCCCAAAAGAATTTTGAAATGATATGCCTCTAATTATTTTATGGCACCAAACATTTTCGATTGGATTTCCATGATCCATTCAGTTTTTTTTTTTAAATGAAGGGCCCTCATGTCACATGGAACTTTTCATAGTGAAAAATAAAAGTTGCACCTTTTCTAATAAGAAATTTAAGAAAAATCTCTTGTGGGAACTTCATCACTGGAAGTTTTCAAGAAGAAGCTGGACTGCCATCTGTCAGAAATGGTGTAGGGTCTCCTACTTGGGCGGGGGGGTTGGACTAGATGACCTACACGGTCCCTTCCAGCTCTGTTAATCTGTATCTGTATCTGTCTATTTATCTTCCTGTACTGAGCAAAGTTTCTAGTCATGAACAAAACATGCAAGACATGTGTAAAAAGACCAACTTCATGGAGTAAAACCGACAACCCATGGTGATGGTGGTAATAATAATATTGATTTGTTCTTTCAAAGTTCCTTCAGAGGGAAAATCCTTATCTCAATCCTATGAGAAATATTAGTGGATATTCCTCATCATGAAGAAATTTATCTACAAAGTTGTCTGGCAGCTTCAAAGATAAATGATTATTATGTGCAATGTCTCTACAATGGATAGGTTGCTTTGCAGCTTCTTTAAACCAGAACGTGGTTAAGTGTTGGTGGATATGGCTGCCTGAGGAGAATAAATAGCATTATTAGAAAAAAATAAAAAAAATAAAAGCAGGGCAGGCAAAGAGAGAGAAAGAAAGAGAGATAAAAGAGTAATGCCAGGCCGAGCCATTTTCTTTCAGATCTTTTTGAAAGGATTCCTGGGTGCCTGGGATGTTTTGAAATGTTAAAGATCCCCAGAAGGCTTTCCATTGGGGCCTTTTGAAGCCTGATGGAAATAAAACTGAATTCTTTTTGTGACTACTTCACCCCTACTGATATTGTTCCTTTCATAGCAATCACCTAATGCCTCTTTTGAACTTGGCAATCTGAAGAAGAGAATTGTAAGTTTCTCTGAGTTGCGAGGGTGTTTGCCCTGCCTCTCAATGAAGTAAGAATTCAACAAGGCTGAAGAGCTTTTGCTTCTGCTCCAAGTTAAGGAGGACCTACTAATCTTCACGGCGGTCTGTTGTATCAGATGTTTCTCGTCGTGGCCACACCAAGTTCTTCTCTGCAGAGCTCAGCCTTCACACTGATGGATTCATCATTAGGTGCCTTTGGGTTGGTGTCAACTCTTAGCAACCATCTTGAGCTATTTTCTCCATGATGTCCTCATGATATACATCATCCCTTTCCACCCACCCGACTGCCGGTTATCCTCTTCTTCTGTTTCCTTCTATCTTTCCCTCTGTTGGAGCCTTTTCTAGAGTGCAAGGACTGCACACAATGTGTCTGACGTAGGATAATTTAATCAACACAATCAGCATGCAGCAGGGAGGGACCTTGGAGGTCTTCTCGTCCCACCCCTGCTCAGGCAGGAAGCCCGATACCATTCCAGACTCTTCTTAAAAACTGTTCTGACCCAAACCTGTTTCCAAGAGAGCAAACACAAGAAAAAAGGCAGCAGCACAACCTTTTACTGTTTCCGCTAAGAATCCTGTTTCTTCACAGATAAAAGGCTGCTTCCAACTAATTAGCTCCGACAAGAAAGAACCTTGCCAAGTTTTTGCAAGACTTCCAAAAACCAACAGATAAGAAATAGTTTACAACACAAGAATCTTCAAATTCCAACTGTAATGTCCACAAGACTGAGTTTCAAAATGTCTTTGCCTTCTGCAAAGAAGGTTTGTTTCACTTCTTGAGGGAGAGGCCATTACCTTGCAGCCTTCCTCCTGAGTCGCCCATGCTGTTGTAACTGCTCTTTCCTATGACCAGCCCTGCGCGCATGCACACTTGGCACAGGCTCCTCGGGAACCTCCTTATCGCTGTTGCCAGCTCCCACAATCTCTGAAGGCAGCTCCCTAATGGTCCCTAATGTTCCTGGCCCCTCATCTGAGTCCTTGCTCTCCTCAGCCATCCACACCTGCTGCCATCTAACCACAACAAACACCTCCAATGATGGAGCACCCACAACTTTTGAAGGCAAGTTGTTTCACTGGTTGTGTGGAAAACAGTCATAAGTACCATTTTTCAGTGCCGTTGGAACTCTGAATGGGCACGAAATGAGCTGTTGTAAGTCGAGGACTGCCTGTATGAGAAACATGTCCTTTCATCTCAATTTCTGTGTGCTGTAAAAAGTTGGTAACTTGGCGAGCGTTGTTCTTGGCTAGAGAATTAGACTATAGCGACTAAAGAAGGCAGTCAAAAAAATAAAGAGTATGTGGTTTATTTTTCTGAAATACCCCCTAATCTTTTTGCTTACCTTTCTTTGAGATATTCTTCTTTAATATATAGCTGTTTCATAGCTGTCTGATAGTAGACAATAATTATCACAAAAAGCAACAATTGCTCAGCTGAGAAAACCCTGAATTATTGGACATTTGGGAACAAGTTTCACGGCCCAGTTTTTCTGCTAGAAAAATATATGAAGTAGTTATTCCTGAACATGTTGGCCTTTCAAAGAGAATTACATTCTTTTCCTCTGGGATTCTGAATTCATTTAAGGGAGATGCTTTTTCTCTGTCTCTTGAGGCTCCTTCACTGGATATGAATTAATGTGGTTATGAGAAATGATGGCAGCCCCAGGATGACCCTGCTTGTGTCCAGAAGTTCAAGGACAGGATTAACCAGGATTAAATTGGTTAACACTTGGGTGGAACACCCTGAGAACATCCCTTGTCTCCAAGCTAAGACTGGGACGTTGAAAAATCATCCCAGAGAAAGGCAACGTTAAATTATTTCCATATTGTTGCTAAGACAACTACAGATTCATGGAATTGCTAAGAATTGCGCTTTGCTCATAGTTACTTTTTTACCTTTCATGTCACAGAGAACTACAATGTATAACACAAACAATTCATCTTTTTCTGAAAACATGCTGTCACACATGGATTGATGGTGATTTAAAATATCATACAGGGATAGAAGAGTGGAAGATCTGAAATATCTTCAGTTCTTTTCATCCGTATTGTTCCTCCCAGTGTGCCTTTTGCTAATGTTTTGTCCAAGGAAAGGAAAGATGAAGAGTGGACTTTCAGAAGCAACTAGCAGATAACAAATAATCAGAGTTGGAAGGGACCTTGTAGGTCATCTAGTCCAACCCCCTGCCCAAGCAGGAGACCTACACCATTTCTGGACAGCATGGCAGTCCAGCTCATCTTGAAAGCTGCCAGTGACAAAGCTCCACACCTTCGAAGTCAACTTCTGTTCAATGCGTTTTGATTGATCTCACTATCAGAAAGTTTCTCCTTATTTCAAGATTGAATGATTGCTTTAGAAAAATAGGCTTTCAATTCCCCCTCCTCTCTGTGCAGCCGATCCCCCAAATATGTAGGACATTTGCTATCATGGTCTCCCCTGGTCCTTCTCTTTTCACTAGACTAGCCATTGTCCAGTCCTGCAACCATTCATCATATGTTTTAGGTCCCCTAATTTTCTGGTTGCTCTTCTCTGCACTTTTCTAGAGCCTCAGCATTTGTATATAGTGTGGTGACAAACTGGATGCAAGTACTCTTAGGTGGTGGTCTACTCGGCTTAGGTGAGAGTGGTATGTAGTACCTCACTTTTTCTTTATTAGCATTACTTGTAAGATACCACTTCCTGATTGGTCCACCTATTACTACAGGAGGGAGATTCAAGAAACCGTATTGGCTGCGAGCCACGAGCAAGCCGCTATAAAAGAGGCTTTCCGCGGGCTCCGCAGTCAGATAGAATTCAGGAACTAAATAAAGAAGCTGAAAGTCACACTGGGCTCGGTCTCCTTTTTCCCGGTGACTTAGCACGGCGACGAAGGTGGATACTGAGATAAGGAGACCAGGTTGATCATATGGCAATGAACGAGCGAAGACGAAAGGCTAGCACCAAGCTCTCGCCCCACATCGTTCAACCCAGCAATGGTATGACTGGGAATCTACATCACAGATTCCTCAGTGTTCCTTTGAGAGCAATGGAGTTCAAGAGGATCATCAGGCAACCAGGAAGAGAGCCGCTGTTTCTGACACACTTGTGGGCCCACAGTGTTCAATGGGCCAAGGCATTTGGCTAAAACCTGAAAGCATGTGAAGGCAAATGGCCTGGCCAGATTTGGGACAGAATACTAGGGCCCATTATGTCTGACTGCTTTCCAGCCTTATCCGGAGACAATGAATTCTATAAATGGGACCAGAAAGAAGGTGAAGCCATCGGGGGATATTTGTAGTGGCTCTAAAGGACATTGGAAGGGATGTGCGAGTTCCATCAACCAAGGGATAAAGGCCATGAGAGACTGCCATGGTCCTAGGACTGAGGAGACCTCACCTTGCAGAGCCGACTGCTGACCCAACCAAACATCAAGTCACCAAGGCCCATCGCTGAGGCCACTGCAGCCGAAGTCGCAAAAAATTCAGCAGCCACCATGCGGCTAATGAATATGGAACCCAGGAAACACTGGCAGAGAACAAGCCAACCAGAAGAAGAAACATAAGGGCACCCACAAGGCCACCACCACCACCACGCACCAATGAGGGAAATCGAGTCATTTGTCTGAGAACGACGAACAAGGAAGAAGAGAAAATATACAAACTCCAATTGGAACGAAACGACGGCGAGAGGAGAGAACATTAAGTCGGGGTTCCAGTGCGCGGGTTGTGGAGGAGACACCCCCATCTGAGTGCCATTCCTCGACACGGTTTGCTGGCCACTTGCGAGAGAGGGACATATAGCAAGGGTCTGCCGGAACCAAAGAGCTACAGCCCGCGAGGACGAAGAAACAAGGCACTGCCCCCAGAACGGAGAGAAAGGACAGGCAGGGAGCCATTGAAGCTGAGAGAAAACAGAAGCAAATGCTAACGAAAACATACCGGAAGGAAGAGACACACCAAACAATAGCCATTGGGATTCGAGTGGCAACTGGATGCCCGAAAGGATAATGTGAAAGTCAACATCGAAAGGGCCAAACAATGCAAGATGGAGTGGACTCCGGCTTCATACCGTGTCTATGGTATATCATGGAACACACTTAAGAGAGCTGATACCAGCAGTACGAAGAAAGGAACTAGAGAGCCAAAAACTGACCCTGAAAGGATCACCAGGAACAGGATACCCCCATTAGTCGGACTCAGGACATTTCCGTAGTTAACTTCAGAAAGCACACGGCATTCTTACAATAGTAGACCAGGTCCGCCCAAGCCTTACTGGGACTCGAATGGTTCGTGCCCCTGGAATCGGCATGACCGGAATACAGCGGTCACCGAAACAGATTGGGAGGGAGAGGGCCTGATGAGGGATTCCAGGATGTGTTTGATGGAAAACTGGCAAGTTACGCGAGGGTCCCTTATCTCATTTAATTTGCAAAACCGAACATAGCCCCAGTCAGGTTAAAGGAACAGCGAGTCCCTTTCGCATTAAAACCGAACCGATCATGATGCAATGGATTGAACTTCGACAGGGGTATTAGAACAAATAGAGCCACGCAAGGTGGGAAACCCCAATTGTGGACTCCGATTAACCAGATGGATCTGTGCGCATCTGTGGAGACTATAAGGCCACCCTCAACCACGCGCTACAACAAAGTTCATACCCCGTTCCGGCGATAGCAACATTCTGTTACATTCGTTGGTGGGAGGAAAGATCTTCGCGAAGCATCGACCTTGCCACAAGCGTACCAGCAATTCCAGGCAACCCCGAACAGCAGAGGCACAACACAATTTGACTCACAAGGGGGCATAGAGAATGCAAAAGACTGCAATTTGGAGATTCAGCAATCGGCCCAGGGGTTGTTCCAAGCTTGATGAGCACCTATTACTAGGAATAAAAGGGTGGATCCCATACTTCATGATGTGCTGTATCCAGCTAGTGACAAGAACACACTGGAAAGCCACCTCAGGGAAGTCTTTACAAGATTTCAAGAGGCGGGACTCAAAGTAAAAAAGAAAAACTGCCAGCTAGCCACCCCTAAAGGTTGAATTCCTAGGATACCTAATAGATAAAGAGTAGGAATACCACCCATGGACCAGAAAATCAAAGCAATAAAAGAAGCCTCCCAGACCCAAAAATAAAACAGACCTGCAAGCATTTTGGGACTCATTAACTTCTATGATTGTCTTTCTGCACAGAAGCAACGATGGGGAACCATTACACAGAATGTGCTGGATTAAGGACACCGTACTTGAGGTAGGGCGACGAGAGAAGCCGCATTTCCAAGAAATAAAGACTGCTGACATCCGAATCTGTGTTTAATTCAATACACGCGAACAACCCTGCCACTGACAGTACCTGAGATGCATGCACCGGTGTCGGCGTCAGGCCAGACTCAGCAGACGCTACCAGATGGGAGAGAAGCACCGATCCATGTTCGACTTCCAAAATGCCTATCTAAAGCAGAGAGGAACTACAGCCAATTGGACAGAGAGGCGCTAGCAGCGATAAACGGAGTCAAGCGATTCATGGAAACTCTATGGCAGACTTTCTCACTAATTACAGGGACCACAAGCCACTCTTGGGAATATTTTCACAGGAAACAAGGACATCCAAACATTACTGTCACCAACGAATGACGAGGGTGGCCCAGTTCCTGCCAAATACAGTTCAAATTAAATCCAACTAGCAGGGAAGGACATATCACCGCTGATGCCCTGAGCCGTTCTCCCCTGCCTGAACGGGAAGTGACCCGGCACCAAAGTCAACATCCATGCTAACAATTGAGACACTAACAAAACCTACCCATAAAACTGCAGTGGACATCGCGAAGAAACCGCAAGAGACAAAAAGATTGGCTCGATTTTTAAACTTGGGTATTTTTTTTTTTTTTTTTTGAAAAGGGTGGGCTTAGGAAAAACGAGATGGACGAGACTTTTTAAAACCATTCTGAAACAGACGAACAGAAACTCTCAATGTGAAAAGGTGTATACTTTGGGGGATCGGGTAGTTCATACCAGAAACACCCCAAGAAACAAGTACTATATATCTTGCATGAAGACACCCGGTATCTCATGAATGAAATCCCTGCCAGGAGTTTGTATGATGCAGGGATGATAAGGATAATTGGGAGATGGTGGAACGTGCACGCAATTGCCAAAAAATCCAGACCTACAACCCCTGCTGCACCTGCGGCTCAATGGGAAAACACTTGAGGGACCCTGGTCGAGAAATACACATAGATTTCACAAAGCCGAGAAAAGAACACACATTTTTAATAATAGTAGACGCTTACTCCAAATTGGTTGAGGTAAGCATCATTGAAATCCAAACGAATAGAAGCCGTCATCAGAAGCTGAGAAAACTGTTCGCAATACATGGGTTGCCAGAGTCTATTAGTTTCAGACCAATGGCCGCAGTTCACGGTGTTGACATTGGAAAAGTTCCTCACCGAACCCATTGGCCTAAGGCATGCCATTTGACAGTGCAGGTCGGCCGGGCTACAAACAGAGGGCAAAACACATGGTTTCGGTATACGAAGAGACTATAGAGAAACTAGACACAGGGACAATACAAAAGAAAAATCTGCAAAAATGCTAACTATACAAAACACATCACACCTAACACCACATGAAATAAAAGCCCAACAAACTATGATGGCAGAAAAATTAAGATCGTACCTAGATAGATTACATCCCACTTTACAGTCCTGAAAAAAAACAGGCAGACTTCCTCTTATAAGCACCGCACATTCAGAACGGGGACCTGGTCTGCGCAAAAAAATCTCACAGGGTGCCCACTTGGGATACTGGCACAATAACCAGATACAGATCCCCTGTTCATACAGACTAGAAACAGAGGATGGAAGAAGCTGGAGGAGACACATAGATCAACTGAGATCACGAACACTAGAAAGATACACTAACAAACCCAGGTGCGAAGGAAAAGAACACACACACACGTCAGAACCACATCAAACATTAACACACTTGATCTCAATTGTATCCCTCTGTTAATACAACTCAGGATTGTATTAGCTTTTTTGGCTCCTGCTGCATGCAGCTGGCTCCTATTTAGCTGGTTGTCCACTAAGTCTCCAAGATCCAAGAAACAAAATTTCCCTTTTCATTCTGTTCCAGCCAATCTTCTCCAACTCCTGGCAGAAAGCTTCTGCTCCAACCTCCATCAGCCCCAGACAGTTAGAGATGTGTGAACTGCACCCAAAATAGTTAAGAGTCAAGAAAATCTTCTAGCTGTCCTTCTGTTGCTCCACATCTGCTGAACAGCTGGTTTGATTTCTTCGGGGCCTTTGCTGATGTCCCAGAAAATGGCTGAAGTGACTCCACAGTGGCCTAAAGCAGTGGTTTATTTTATTTGTTTCTTTGTCAAGGATGTATTAGACAACAGATACAAATATAAACATGATTATGAATACATGAAATGGATATGAATGAAAGGGGAACTTTAGGACAGGGACAGTAGGCACGTTGGTGTGTGTATGCACGCCCCTTACAGACCTCTTAGGAATGGGGTGAGGTCAACAATGGATAGTCTGAGGTTAAAGGGTTTGGGGTTTGGGGAAGAAACCACAGAGTCAAGTAGAGCATTCCAGGCGTTGACCACTCTGTTGCTGAAGTCGTATTTCTTGCAATTGAGTTTGATGTGGTTTACCTTGAGTTTGTATCCATGCTCATGTATTGTTGTGGTTGAAGTTGAAGGTAGTCATTGACAGGTAGGACATTGTAATATATAATTTTATGTACTATACTTAGGTCGGACCGAAGGCGCTGTAGTTCTAGGTTGTCTAAGCCTAAAATATCAAGTCTGGAGGCATAAGGTATTCTGCTACAAGTGGAGGAGTGGAAAACTTTTCCTGTGAAATATCTCTGGACTCTCGATTGTGTTAATGTCTGATATACAATGCAGGTTCCAGACAGGTTAGCTGTATTCGAGAATTGATCCAGCAAATGTTTTGTATGCTCTTTTTAGTGGTACAATATTACCAGAGGAAAAGCTATGCAGGATTAGGTTAACAACTCTTAACTTTGGCTATGTAGTTGCAGTGGGCTCTAGCTTTTTTCTCAACCTTTGGTCCATGGATCCCTGGGGGAAGGTGGGCACGATATTCTTCACACAGGGCCCATGAAGGCTAGAAGAAATGTTATGAATTAAATCTTGAGTCTTGGTGGTCTGTGGCTCTGGTTCATGGCCACAAAAGGTGCTTAATGGGTATATGCAGCTGTAGTGAGGCAGGAAAAAAGCTGTAGAATTATTACATGGGCAATGGTGACTAATTAAGGCAAATAAAAATGAAAAGATTCATAGGTATATTGTTTTCTTGAATAAATGCGAATATGTTTTTAAAGGCTAGGTTGATTTAGATATAATTTTAAACATTAGTGGATTGGGTTTGAACTCAATAGAGGTTGGGTTGAACAGAATAGGATAGGATTCATGCATCAAATTAATCTCATGGTAGGCCAAAGTTCTGTGGCAGACTGGATTTGGAAATTTGAAATTAGACGTGGAAACTGATTGCCAAAATGACTGCCAAGGATATTTGCCTCTTATTTTGCCATAGTGGATTGCAAGCACTCATTTTTCCCAAATTAATTCTTTAAGATGCTTCCGGCATCTAGAATGTGGGATTTGTAACTAAATGTAGTCCAGAGATTTGTCTCTCACACACACAGCCATGGGTACACAGAGGTTTGCTAGCACTGAATAGTAAGTCTCTAAATATGTGTTTAATTTTGGATCAATTGGTGGAAGATATGGCTGAAGAGAAACTCAACTCCACAAGGCATTAAATGCATGCCAGAGTATTTTCAAAGCTGATCCTCCAGAGACATACATCACTTTTTCATAACCTGCTATCTCTTGAATTATTCTTTTGAACTCTCATGTTCAAGATTTGTCACAGTGAGGCATCCTAATTTAATCTATGCAGAACAGCTTCTTCTGTTCCCAAGTGGCATGAACTAGATGGTGGAGGCTAACATAAATAACAGAATAATAGAATTGGAAGGGACCTTGGAGGTCTTCTTGTCCAACCCACTGTCCCTATAGCATTTCGGACAAATGGTTGTCCAATCTCTTCTTAAAAACTTTCTACGAGGTGAAGAAAAAGATAATAGGTTGCAATAAAGAGGTGTTTTTTTTTTAATCTATTGGATCACAATTTTATGTGGGTGCTAAGCTCCTTGGACTTATTTCCCCTCACTGCAATGGGAGTTGTACACATGCAGGCAGCTGCTCTGTACTAAACAAACCCCAGAAAAAAATAAAATAAAAATGAAGTGGAACTTCAAAACAGTTCATATAATCCGTAGCTTTGGGGAAAAGATGGTTTATTGCACCGTTCTCCTGGGCCTTCTTCGAAAAGCAGATTAATTGTAAAAGAATTATCTCAGAGAGAAATCATTCAGGCAATATTAGAGGATAAGGGATTGCTCCATTTACCTCTTCCACCCACTCTCAGAATCAGAATAATGAGGGGAGGGGAATCATTTTTACAATGTAAACCATTGATTTGCAGCTAGATGGTTCTTCTCTCTACGTGCAGCAGAGAAACAGGTCCAGAACAGAAAGGATGGACAGCAGGCGTGAAACAAAATTCCAAAGAGAAAACTTGCAGAATTCCAGAGCAGTTTGGGGGATTTTTTTCTGTCTTGCTTAGCAACAGATATTTGTGGTCATAATTTTGGGCTCAGCTGTGATCATAACTTGAGGAATACCTATATTGCCATCGAGTTCTGGTTTGGGTTCAACTCTCTGTTTTTCATGCTCCTAGTCCACAGGAGGGGCAGGGAGGAGAGTCATTTATTTATTCATTAGTCATTTATTTATTTATTTTCCTTATTTCTCCTCTGTCTTCCAATGGTGCCCAATATCAAAAAGCTTTAAGAAATGAAGGACGCTTTGCATGGTAAAAATATAATGTAAATTAAAAGAGATTTACCAGCCATAGAAAACAGTTAAGAGAAAAACAACAAATAATCATTTTAAATAAATGGATAGTTGCAAGTCTCCTAAATGACTTTGAAAGACTGTGCTAAAATAAATGGACATGGTTCATCTTACAACTCCAAGAAGTGAATAACAAATACAGGTGAAACTCGAAAAATTAGAATATCGTGCAAAAGTTCATTTATTTCAGTAATGCAACTTAAAAGGTGAAGGTGGAACGAATACATGAAATAAGACTCATTACATGCAAAGCAAGATAGTTCAAACCGTGATTTGTTTAATTGAGATGATTAGGCTTACGCTCATGAAAACCCCAAATCCACAATCTCAGAAAATTGAATATTACATTGCATACAATAAAACAAGGATTGTACATAGAACAATATCAGACCTCTGAAAAGTAATAAGCATGTACTTAGTTTGGGCCCTATTTGCGGCAATGACTGTCTCAATGTGGTGTGGCAGGAAGCTGTCAGCCTGTGGCACTGCTGAGGTGACCAGGATGCTTCAGCTCTTCTGCACTGTTCGATCTCATGTCTCTCAATCTTTCTCTTGCAATCCCCATAGATTCTCTATGGGTTCAGGTCAGGTGATTTGCTGGCCAATCAAGCACAATAATCCCACGGTCACTGAACCAGCTTTTGGTGCTTTTGGCAGTGTGGGCAGGTGCCAAGTCCTGCTGGAAAGAAGTCAGCATCCCCATAAAGCTCCTCTGCACGAAGGGAAGCATGAAGTGCTCCCAATCTCTGTGTTAGTAGACGGCATTGACCCTGGACTTAATGAAGCACAGTGGACCAATGCCAATAGATGGACATGGCTCCCCAAATCAACACAAGACTGTGGAAACTTCACACTGGACTTCAAGCATCTTGCAGTGTTGTGCCTCTCCATTCTTCCTCCAGACTCTGCTTCCTTGGATGCTAAATGAGATGCAAAATTGCTCTATATCAGAAAAAGAGACTTTGGACCACTGAGCAACAGCAGCCAGGTCTGTTTTTCTTTTAGCCCAGGTTAAGACGCTTCTGAACGTTGTTTGTTGTTCAGGAGCGGGCTTGACAAGAGGAATACGACATTTGAAGCCCGTGTCCAGAATCCGTCTGTGTGTGGTGGCTCTTGATGCACTGACTCCAACCTCAATCCACTCCTTGTGAAAGTCCCCAACACTTTTGAATGGCCTTTTCCTGACAATCCTCTCCAGGCTGTGGCCATCCCTGCTGCTTGTGCACCTTTTTCTTCCACACTTTTTTCTTCCACATAACTTTCTGTTAATGTGCTTTGATACACACTTTGGGAACATCCAATTTTTTTGCAATTACCTTTTGAGGTATTATGGAGAGTGTCAATGATGGTTTTCTGCACAACTGTCAGCCCAGAAGTCTATCCCATGATTGTGCTTCCTACGTGAACTAGACTGAGAGACCATTTAAAGGTTCAGGAAACCTTTGCAGGTGTTATGGCTTAATTAGCTGATTAGAGTGGGACACTTTGAGCCAGGAATATTGAACCTTTTCACAATATTCTAAATTTTCTTGTGAATTTGGGGTTTTCATGAGCTGTAAGCCATAATCATCACAATTATGACACATCACGGCTTGAACTATGTTGCTTTGGATGTAATGAATCTATCTCATATATTAGGTTCACCTTTTAAGTTGCATTACTGAAATAAATTAACTGTAGCATGATATTCTAATTTTTTGAGTTTCACCTGTGTAATTAACTAGCTCGATACTCGAGCTTTGCTACGAAACTTAAGTTTAGTTTTTGGGGAGGAAAATAAGGGGGAAAAATTGTTCCTCTGCCTCCCAGCATCCATGGGTATTCATCTGGCTAGCATCCTGTCAGTGTGGGTGAGAGTTGAGGGAAACCAAAGCAGTGTTTGCTGTGTGAGCCAGAAGGAGACAGCAAGGAGCCTGGGTATGGCTTAGCTCAACTGTTCTGTACTAAAGCTGTTTGCTGCTGTGAAAGTGAAACTGAAACTGAAACTCCTCTCCTCTGCTTGTGTTTTGCCTTTGGAAGAAATTTCTTTCCAGGTGGGGAGGGAGAGTAGAACTCCTTAGCATCAGAGTGTAATAATAATAATAGTAACAATAATAGTAATAATAGTAATAACAATAGTAATAATAGTAATAATAATAACGATAATAATAGTGATAATTACAACAACAACAATAATAATATAAGAAGAAATACTAATGCTCTGATGGTCATTTCAAAAAAAAAATTCTTAGTGAGCAACTGGAAGCCAAGAGGAACATAGGTGCCAAATTTCAACTTTGTAGGCTTTACGGTTCTGGAGATTTTGTGATGATGAGTGAGTGGTATTTTGCTTTTGTAGAGAGAGAGATAAAAATATACATTTAAACTATAAATACTGAAACTAAAAGAAAAAAAATCTCTATGTAATGTAACAATTGGCACCACGGCAATAACACTGTCATTTTTGAAATATGTTGCCCAAGGATCATTTTTATGTACATTTTATTCAAATCAGAAACATGCTTTCCTTAATTCTTTAAACTACAGGAAAAGGTGGACAGATTTCCACAGTGGGTCTTGGTCATTTTTCAAGATCACATTGATGTCAGATTTGTGCTGTGTTTGTGCTCTCGGATTAAGTAGATTAAATGTGGGTGTTTTTGTGGGTGTTGCAATCCTTCAGATAGAATGCAAAAATTCATAATGGAAAGAAAATTTGATTTCACGAGAGTGAAATTCAGAATGAAATTCAGAATTCAGAATGACTGTTTAGAACAAGGGAACTGATGGAGTGATACTCTGCTTAATGAAAATAAACCAACTGAACCATGGAAAAGTTAATGGAGAAAGGCCAAGATAACAGCCAGGAAAACAGCAGGGGCTGAATTAAGTAAAATATTAGAATTAAGCACAAAGTTAGGAAAGCAACACATTGTAACATCTTTCAGTACACAAAGACACACATGAACATTGGCTTCTTGTAAATAGATTTTATACTTTTGGATGGATCTCAGTTTGACACAGAAAACAGCTTCTTAAAGGCTGGGCATCTTTGTAAATGAGTTAGTTCCTTAGCAAGTAGCAATAGCACTTCGAATTATATTCCGCTTTATCATGGTTTATAGCAGAGGTGGGTATTCAGCAGGTTCTGACTGATTCTGGAAAAACGGTAGCGGAAATTTTGAGTAGCTCAGAGAACCAGCAAATACCACCTCTAACCAGAGATTTTACAGTACCCTTCCCCTGCCCTACCCACCAAGCCATGCCCACAGAACCGGTAGTAAAAAAAGTTGAATAGCCCCCTCTAAGCAATTTATAGGGACGCAGTAGCTCAGGGGCTAAAACGTTAAGCTTGTTGATCAGAAAGGTCGGCAGTTCAGCCGTTCGAATCCTAGCGCTGCGTAATGGAGTGAGCTCCCATTCCTGGTCCCAGCTTTTGCCAACCTGGCAGTTTGAAAGCATATAAAAAAATGCAAGTAGAAAAATAGGGACCCCTTTGGTGGGAAGGGAACAGCGTTCCATGCGCCTTTTGGCGTTTAGTCCTGCCGGCCCCATGACCACGGAGA
The DNA here is from genome assembly GCA_004320025.1 of Laticauda laticaudata. NCBI lineage: Eukaryota > Metazoa > Chordata > Lepidosauria > Squamata > Elapidae > Laticauda > Laticauda laticaudata. The sequence goes on along the minus strand of BHFT01048375.1, from coordinate 27,853 downwards.
CGTCTTCGGACAGCACTGGCTTTGTAACAGAGATGAACACCGCCCCCTAGAGCCAGAAACAACTGGCATGTATGTGTGAGGGGAACCTTTATTTTTACTTATAGACGTTTTAGAAGTACTTATGCGTGTCTTCTGTGGTTTGATCACCAGTTCAGCTCTCCAGGTTGTTGCTTCTTATGGAATTTTTCACAGCCCCAAAGGCCAAGTTAGGACCTGAACTTGCTGACATAAATCTTTCATCATGCTGTTAGTTAGAACTCAAGGAGATTCATGACCTGCAGGAAGAAAAACTTGTGGAATTCACTGCAAGAAATTTGTGTGGGCAGTTTTCAGTGGAGCCTGGACAGGTTCATAGAAAAATCAGATTATCAGGGTTTCATCATGTAGTGGTGTCCTTGAATACTTCCCATCTGTAAGGTCCCTGAGTAACCTGGAATGTTGAGTTAGATGGACCTAGAACCAGAGCCAACCTAAATTCAGATAACAGTCCTGTTTCAGTGACAATCTGTCATATATCATTTCCAAAATTTTTCATTAGTTATTCCCATCTTATATTCATAACAGCATTTCCTATTTTGGTGATAATTATGGACGAGGAAATTAGTGTGATAAACATCTATTGCTTGGCTATCTGGAATATTCTATCCATGGTCTAAATGTTTAAATCTATTCCTTCCAAATTCACTATTTTTCTAATCTATTTTTTTTAAAGTGCTGTCCAAGCAATAAACAGCTTTCAGTTATAAATTCAAAAAGTCTTGGCATTTGTGGATTAACAAAATAAGCACCCCTTGTCTAGATTCTATGGTGGCTCTGCTCTGGTGGCTCTGCTCTGTTAACATTGGACTTCAGATTTTTCCTCCATTTTAAAAAAAAATCCACAGCGTAACATGTTATTAATTATTTGAGAGTAGACAATTGGATCATCAATGTTTAATTCTTCCAAAATATACGTTTATCTGACTTAATTTAGGAGAGCCACAGTAGGGTGGAAAGGAAAGTTTAAAAAGGATCGTGGTTAAAAATGTTCTTGGTGCTCTCTGAGCTTGCTTGTTTTCTTGCAGACATTTCATTAAAGGTTGAGGACTGTGGTCTAAGCCACACTTAGTGATGGAATATAAGATCCCCATAAAGATGGGTCATTTTTAGGTAGTAAAATCAGATCAGTAAGATCTCCATCACAGCTATCAGGATACATTAACTCCAACTTTCTGTGTCTCTGGAGTCCATAACAGGAACCAAATCCCTTCCAGCTCTGTTATTCTATTATTCTGTTATTATTATTGTGCACCCTCTCTCCCTCTCCCTTCCTCCCTCTCTCTCTTTCTCCCTCTCTCTTTCCCTCTCTGTGTCTGAGTCTAAAGCTGAGTTAACGAGTAATGCTTTCCAAATCTTTTTTTTTTTTTGAGAAACATTGAACTGTTAATTCAATTTCTCACTCTCTTTGCTCAAGTTCATTTTTATTTCTCTTTATTTGAAAACATTTCAGTGACTTGCACAATTTTGCTGCAGGGAAGGATAAATATAATTTGTAGCTGAAATTGTTAGCGAATGTTAGTCTGAAAATGTAGCAGTAGCAAGTGTAGTAAAGATGAGTCCATCTGTTTACAATTTGCTTGGCAGATCTATTCAAATAAATATAGAAATATACATTTTATATTATCTCTCTAATGACTACATCCGGTGTTTACCCATCTCAACAACTTTAAAATGTGTGGACTTTAGAATGCTGATGTTCTATTATAAATAGCAATAAAAATAATATCTAGTAGCTACTGGAGCTGAAAACCTTCAGAAAAGTAGAAGACCATATAGAGTGTCATTTGGAGTTTTGTGGTCAAGATATGGCAACCTTAGTGGAAAAAGATTTCCTCCTAGGTGCTAAGAATTATAGTTCTGTCTGGGACCTGAGATTTCTTTAGATTATTTTTCTACCTGGAACTCATAAGAGTGTTGATGCTGGATGGAAGCTGATGGTCCTGCCTTGTAGGTAGACATATGTGTCAGTCAGCATCTTCAGTGATGGTTGAGGTCAGAAGTAAAACATGGCTTTCCTGGGCCAATTCCAGTTAGACCAAGGCTGTTCTTTGCAAAGTTGGGCTAAAATAGGAGTTGGGAGGCAATTTCTCCCCAACATTGCTAAACCTCAGCAATCCAAATAGCCAGACTTAATATGGGAGTCATTATTTCCTAAAGGTTCTTACTAGAAATAGCCCTTCCTGTGTGGGTCAAAGATCTACCTGATATAATGAGAAAGGCCTCTTCCCTGTGAACTGTAACAATATCTCTGTACCCCTGGTCACAAAAGAAATTGACCAATTGCTCCACTGTTTCACAGAATTACTTCTGCACTGAGGAAACTCCTGAAAATCAAGCATGAATTCTGGAGACTTCATGAATGCTGTCATTTAATGATATAATTTTTTTAGCCACAATATGGAATGAATTTGTTTGTTTAACTTTCCAGGTTACCATCCGTGGGTTTTATGGTGGACTTAACATCATCCACCTCTTCTTAGCTTCTCAACTCAATTCATACAGGTTCTGTAATAGTTAACATAACAGCTTCTCTAACAGTTAAAAGAAACAGTTTAGTTTCTATTCATTCAGCATTTTTTTTTTCATTTTATTAAATGCTTTAAAGTGAAACAAAAATGTACCTTTTGCAGTTGTCCTTCTGATGTCAAGAAGCTTATTTTCTGGAGTATCAAATCCCCAGGCTTCAAATGCATATGCATAAATCTTGTGGTATTGTTTGAGAGAACCAGAAAGTACAACCATCTTCATCAGGGTTTTATGCTGGATTTTGGGTTCATGAAATAATCTTATTTCACTAACATAGCAGCTGTAAAATGATCTTCTCGATGCCACCTGGAATTTGAAGACAGTTGCCCAACTGCCACCCTATTGTGTCAAATAAACAGTTGCTTGTAGAGTAGCTCGTAAGGAAAGTTAGCGCCCTTTGTATTTTAAGATCTGGTGGCAAATGCTTCACTATTTGCTTATTTGGAATCGTACTTTCAAAGGTTATCTTCTGAACATCCTGTGTGAGGATCCCTTATTCGGTAGCTTCAGTTTCCCAGGCAACTAAATATCCACAATGATGCTTTGCTATTAGCTCTGAGCTGCTAGTAGAGAAGGGAGGAACCAGAGAGAGAGAGAGAGAGAGAGAGAGAGAGAGAGAGAGAGAGAGAGAGAGAGAGAGAGAGAGAGAGAGNGAGAGAGAGAGAGAGAGAGAGAGAGAGAGAGAGAGAGAGGGAGAGATTGTTCCCAGATGTTCAGTTATTACTTCAAGGTAGATCATATTCTACAAAGGGCGTTTGTGGGATGACCTCTTGGACCTTATGGCTGTGCTGGAATGGGCTGATGAGCGAACGGATTATCCTATCAAGCCAGAGACTTTAATCTGGCTGCTACTTCTGGACTCCGTGAGGATCGATCGAAGACATTCACCTCCCTGTCAGTCAACTCCTCCTCGGTCTTCCTTCTCTTTCCCTTTGCTTTCTTCCACTTTTCCTCTCCGAGGCTCTCCACCTCTCAAAGGGGCTCCATGGCTTCACTCAGAAGTCCAGGCACAATATGAGTTCTTTCCTCCATAGCTGGGGTAGAGCATGACTTGAAGCATCATGAACTTGGAAGGACTTGAGATGATAGCTGTGCTGGTTATGATTGTCCTCTTTGTGAAAGTGCTGGAACAATTTGGGCTCATTGATTCTGGCTTTGAAGGTAAGGGGCATGCCTCCTAAAAATAACGGTGGGTTTTCTGAATCTCGAAGGGTACCTGTGAAGAGAACTTTTCATATATAAATGTATATATATTATATATATATATATATATATCTGTTCCTCCTCCAAGGAATTTTTCAGAATGGATATTCAAGTGTTGCTGTCTTCTTGTATGTCTTGAAGAAAGCCCTGTGACAGGAGATGTTCTCAAGGGCTTTGAAGGAAGGGGGTGTGCTGAGAAGAGAAGAGAACTTTGGCTAAGATCCTTGCTAGCTGTGTGCAAATACTTGTGCAAGATTTGGATTAACAGGAATGTGTTATGTTGGGTAATGAGAGAGGAAGGATGGGGAAAAGCAGGGAAAAGGAGAGGTTTGAATTGTGCTCTACTTTAACAAACATAATATGCCAGGGAGGTAAAGGTTTTGTAGAATTATTCTATCAATGGGTTGGGGGGAAATTCTTTTCACAGTTAAGAGTTTGAGATATTTCTGGGTGCATCTTACTTTTTATCTCTTTCCAAGAATTCATGCTTGGGGTGAGGAAATCATTTAGATTTTAGAAAAATACTCCTTTTTTCCTGTTGTTTTTCAAGTTGTAAAACAGCTCGAAAACATCTGTGCTTTTAATATATGCAAAAAATCAGAGTATGGAAATTAGCTTGAAAGATGGATTTTGTCACATTTTTCAAAGTTCTTAGTACAGGTCCCTGGATACCATTTAAGAATATATCTCTTTAACTTGCCTCTGTATGGATTGTAGCTCTGAATGAGACACCAAGATCTTGTGGTCTATCTAAATGACAGCTTCCAATTTTAACTGCTCAAAACAAAACTGGCAAATGTAAATTTCTCAGTGTGGTTGGGGTTGTCCATTTATATAACCTTTAAAGAAAAGATTATAACTCTTACAAGAGTAAACATATGAATTATTCATATTAACTTATGAAAAAAATGCTCTCAGTGCAGTTTTTGTTTGTTGAGTTTTGAACATTTAGGAAAACTACAAAAAAGGCATAATGATCAGCTACATCTTAGGGACAATGATGCTTCCTCGTAGTTGTGAAAAATGGTCATTAGTCACTTTCTTTCAGTGCCGTTGCAAAATTCAAATGGTCACTAAACAAATAGCTGTAATTCAGGACAACTTATTTCCATTCAACATCAACCCTCTACTTTTCCATGTCCCTCAATTAGTTTGCCTAAGTTTAGACAAGGAGTTTTTGGAGGAACCAGCTGTCCGATATCTCTGTTGGCTTCCATTTCTTTCATAACAAACCCTTCTTTCATTTTGTAGGAAAATGTTGGTGGTACAGGACCATACTTAGACCATGGAAATTCTGAAGTAGGGATGAGCAGTTGTGATCTCTTTCTCAGTCTTGACAATTTTAAGATATATGGCTGGGGAATTCTGGGAGTTGAAGTCCACACATCTTGAAGTTGCTAAGGTTTAGAAACTCTGCTCTACAGATGTATGTCTGTGGAGATTTTCGGTCATCCAAGTCATGGTTGTCCCAAAGGTGTTTTTTTCAAGAGGCAGAGTTGAAAAACTTCTTGGGTGAGAAGCGAAAGGTCTTCAAAGAAAAACCAGAAATCCAGCTGCCTCTTGAAAAAAAATAGCACTTTTGGGACTCTGTAGAGACCTCCCTTGCTGTGTTCTTGGTAGCACCCAAAATTCATACAAGTGTGATTCAATGACGTAACAAGTGGAGGGAAAAGTGCAGTTAAAACTCATGAGTTCTTTGATAAGAAAGCATTTTGGTGTTTTTGCAAGGAAATGATTTGCAAAGAAATCACCTTATGATTCTTGATCCTTGACGAATGTACCTTTTCTTTTATGTACACTAAGAGCATTTGTACCGAGACAAATTCCTTGTGTGCCCAATCACACTTGGCCAATATAGAATTCTATCTATTCTAAAACTACATGGAGATGTTATATTTATTGCAGATAAATGTATTTTCTTCTGGAGTCCAGAAAGTGGCAGTACTACTTTAGAGTTGAGTTACATTAGAATTACAAAGCATTTTTTTTTCTAATATATCTTTCTAATACTTCATTACATGGGGTTCTATTAATAGGCTAACAAACAGGTCATGTCTGAGTGAGACAGAGAAGGGAATTAACCAGCAATTAGTCCCAAATGCAAGAAAAAGGATTAATGGGGAAAAATGTTTAAAGGTTGAATGCTTTTCCTTTGTTTGTCTTAATAGAGTAGTTTGAAGGCCTTTCAGCAGGAGAATGGCTTCAAAATGAAACATGCCAAATCATTATAATATAAAAAGCTACTCGGCCAATCCGGTATACTACGTTTGGTGTAGACTCCACCTATCTAGTCCCCAACTTACAAGCATTTAGAATAGAATAGAATAGCAGAGTTTACTGTTATATGGAAGGAACCTTGGAGGTCCTCTAGTCCAACCCCTGCCTAGGCAGGAAACCTTGCACCACTTCGGACAAAAGGTTATCCAACATCATCTTAAAAACTTCCAATGTTGGAAGTGTGTGGCCACGGTGGGTGTGGCCTACCAGAACTTTCGGGAGGACCATTTTTCACTTTCTCCAGAGTCCTGAGGCTTCCCTCGGGCCTTTGGGAGGGCGAAAATGGCCTCCCCTGGGCTCTGCAGGCCCTCTGGAAGGCAGAAACAGGGTTGTTTCTAGACTTCCAGAAGCCCCATTTTCCCCCCTCCTAGAGCCTCTGTGCAGACCCTGAACTTACCTCCATCAAAAATGAGCCACATGGAGACTCCTGGGAGGGGAGGGTAGAGTGAGTGGGGGCAACTGGTCAGTTCAAATACCGGTTCAGTGAACCAGATGCAAATTTAACACCCAGTTCACCCAAACCGGTAGAATCCCACCCCTGGATTCACTTGTTCAATTGTATCAAAAAAGATTGTGGCAAAATTAATGTGAAATAGGGTGCAACTCACTTAAGTGTCTTTGTTTAGCTGTAGAAGTTGCTTGTAAGTCAAGAACCACTTGGATAAAGAATGAAATAACGCCTATCTCTTAGATTGCAAAAATCTGGATGGCCATTAGATGGCAACCCACACATTTAAAAGACTCTGCAACTCTTTGTGGAAATAAATACAAAGGATGTGTAATTATCAGCATGTTAAGCAACCTCAAGAAACTGAAGCCGCCTTGCTTTAAGACGATTCTTCATTATTTCATCCTGATTTAAAGAGAGGTGTATAAATGTCTGCAGACATTCTGCTTTGATGCACCCAGTTGGACTGAATGTCTAAGAAGTTTCTCCATCATCCAGGTCTTGGTTGTCCCAAAGGTGCTTTTTCAAGAGGCAACTGGACTTAATCTTTGTTTTTTCTTTGAAGATGTTTTGATTCTCACCCAAGAAGCTTCTTTAATGCTGTGAAGAATCTTTTTGGATGAGAAGAGCAAAAGAAGCTTCTTGGATGAGAAGTGAAACATCTTCAAAGAAAAACCAAGAAGTCCAATTGCCTCTTGAAAAAGCACCTTGGGGATCGTGAGACTTCCTTGTGGCATACAGGGAACCCTATCTTCTGAAAGGTGATGATAGTCATATGGAAGTTATACTATGGAATCATAGAATCATATGTTTGGAAGGGGTCTTAGAGAGTTTCTGGTCCAACAGCCTGTCCAAGGCAGGAGCCCTTATGCAATTCCAGATAAATGGTTGTCCAGTATTTCTTGAGAACCCCCAGTGATGGAGCACCCACAACTCCAGGAGGCCATTGATAAACAGTTGTCACTGTCAGGAAATTCTTCCTTGCTTCCAGCTCCTTTCAACAAGCTTCCACCCATTGCTTCAACTCACAGAATTCTCCAGCCAGCATAGCTGATAGTTGAAGTCCACAAGTCTTAAAGCTGCCAAGTTTGGGAAACCCTGCCTAAGATGTTCCTCATAGACCTTCCTCAAGGTCCCTTATCCTTTTTGTTGCTTTTCTCTAGCCTTTTTTCTAGGGTCTCTTGTATTGTGGTGACCAGAACTGACCACATTATTTCAAGTTAGTGCAGTATGGTGTGGTATTAAGACTTCTTCTGTTCTTGGTGCTATGACAGCCTAGGATTGTGCTGGCTTTTTGGCAATGCAGTCACTTTTTTGGCCAGACAACTTTTGGCACCACACACAAAGAATGCTATACCTCTCGTTTCCTTTCTTGACCACATCATAAATGACACCATTTGACAACATTTTGGTGTGGCACTAATTCTAGAGAAGATGAGAGAAGGCCAGCTCCGCTGGTATGGACATGTCCTGAGAGCAGCACTTTCCACCATGGCCAAGACTGCTTACCAATTAGAAGTCATGGCCGGCGACCACGTGGGCATCCAAACAGAGATGGCAAGATGCCATCAACAAAGATATGCAAGCCACAGGCCTGTGCCCTGGAGACGCAGCTGACCATGCAAAGTAGCGTTCCATGATCCAAAATGCCGATCCTGCACCTAATGCACCTAATGCACCTAGTGCACACTAAGAAGAAAATACTAAGAATGCTAAAAAAATTAAAGGTTCCCCTTGCACAAACATGCTACTCATTTCCAGCTCTAGGGGCCATTGCTCATCTCCGTTACAAAGCAGAAGAGCCAGCACTGTCTGAAGACGTCTCTGTGGTCATGTGGCCGGCATGACTAAATGCCAGAGGTGCACAGAATGCTGTTCCCTTCCCACCAAAAGGGTCCCTATTTTTCTACTTGTATTTTTTTACATGCTTTTGAACTGCTAGGTTGGCAGGAGCTGGGACAAGGAACGGGAGCTCACTCTGTGACACAGCACTAGGGACTTGAACTGCCAAACTGCTGACCTTTCTGATTGACAAGCTCAGCGTCTTAGCCCCTGAGCCACCTCATCCCTACACCAAGAATGATATACACATTCTATTTCATCCATCTTAAAAATGTCTTACATGTTTGTTCATTGGCATAATAGGTTCCCATCATTAAGAGTAGAGACCTTCATGCATTTTATCCTTTTTGTACAAAATGTAGATGGCCCTGAATTTAAGATAATCCTTCAGAAGAAAAGCTGGAATGGAGATGTTGGTGGGCGAAGGGCCCTGTTTTCATTATCAGAAGAATTTAAATTAAAACTTCAGGAGCAGTGAATTTTTTTTTTGAAAGAAAAAAAAAAGGCTTTTCGATTTCAGTTTATTAAANTCTGTTTAAAAAAAAAAAAAAAAAAGCAAGCTAGAACAGGATTCTAACAGGTGCACCGTAAACCTAACATAAGCTGTGCAGCAAATTAGTGTCCTTGGGTTTAATTCCTACTTGTTCAGGCTGGCAACAGGAAGGAATGCAAAATTGAAAGGAGAGGTGACACTCAACCATTTTATGAAGGACACAGTTGGGTTGGTTGAAGAATTTGACCCTTGATCTGCATTTCTTGGATGCACAAATGAGCCACACTTTGCAAATCTCTCTCTGCGGCTCTTGACAAGGAGACAAAATTTTACCCAATTCACTATTGCTTATATCTGTATATCTTTATACTATTTTCACTGCCATCCTTTTGTGCAGAATATTCAATGTATGCAATATCTGAGAATTCCTTCCGCTGCCTGGGGCAATGAAGTCACATGAAAGTAATTTGCAGGATCCTTGTGTAGAATCAGAACAAAGAACAAAGATAGAATTCCTACTAACATCTTTCACTCGCTTGTAACAGGCAAGACCACAACTGCCATCACATGGACAATAAATCAGTGCAACAGCTTTCCTCTCAGAGGTCTGGTTCCTCCACCACCAGAGGTTTTCAAAAATAGATTTGGAGAATCATTATATAAGGCTCCTGCCTTGATCATGGACTTGGGCTAGAAGACCTCCAGCCCTAGGATTCTCTGTTCTAAGGAAGTGAAGCTTAGAGGCTATGTCCCAAAGGTGTTTTTTAAAAAGGTAACTGGACTTCATTTTTCCTTGAAGATGTTTTGTTTCTATTCCAAGAAGCTTCCAGGAACTGAACAAAGTTCTCGGATGAGAAGCGAAATGCCTTCAAGGAAAAACAAAGTCCAGTCAGAACTGAGGAAGCTTCTTGGATGAAAATGATAAGATGGAAGGCATGGTCTTTAAAGGTCTATGGAGGTTCCCCATCACCCAGGTCATGGCTGTCCCAAAGGTGATTTTCCAAGAGGCAACTGGACTTTCTTTGTTTTTCCTTGGAGACCTTTGCGACAACCATGGCCTGGATGATGGGGAACCTCCATAGACCTTTCGAGACCATGCCTTCCATCTTATCATTTTTGATAGCCCCTCCCCCCAAAGTACAGGATATGGATGTCTCTATCTCTGTGATGTTTTGGCCCTGATTATTTTGATTTTTCTCTTTCAAGTAGCTATCCGCCCCCACCATGACCTAAAAATGTAGGGTAGGTTTTCTGAGACGGAGAGGAGAGCTTACAAAATTCAGTGCCACCTTTTCCTCCAGAAAAGGATGAAGAGAACTAGGATGTGTTTTTCAAGAAGAGTGGCAGTACAGAAGTTGCATACCCACAAATAACCCGATGGCTTAAAGAACCCCGCATTAGCAAATATCGAGCGCCCCAGGAAGATCATGGAATTAACAAAATACGTGACTTCCAAAAACCTATGTAACTTTTCTTTGAAAGGGGGTGGCAACCTTTCCTCCTTTGGCATTACTCTTTGGAAGCTAAAGTTTTCAATTGGTATATTTACTTTTTTCTCCCTGCAAAGTAGACAGTGGGTCAAGCCAGCAGCAGAATATTAATGATCCAGAGCACCTCCCTTGTATTACGTGGAGTTCCTACCTCTGAACTCTCTTTTTTTCCTGGCACTCCTCCCGTGAATCCAATACTCACCGTTGCTTGTTATCTGGATGAGTAACGATAGAGTTGGATCTTCTCCAGCGGTTGGTTTTCCTTTTGAGATTTCCACATACACCTTCCATGGGAGAAGAACAGAGGTGAGAGACGCTGCCTTGGAGGAAAGAAACAAATAACCCATGCAAATCCTTTCCAAGCCCAGGAGGCTTCTTTGAGAATGGAACACACCTGAACCACCTCACGGAAAAACCCTGAAATTAATGGTTTCTTCATCATTTTGTCAACTCCAACCCCCCACCCCAAAAAAGTGGGGGAAAGGGGGAGGACAATGAACCAAAAGAAGTAAGGAGGCTTACTTTGTTGATGGGTTGTACTCTGGGGGGGAGAGAAATTGGGCTGGAAAATATTCTTTTATCCAGATGCCCTGGTGGATGACCTCCAAAGAGACTGAAAAGGAACAGAGGGTTTGCTTAGGATATCCATGCTGGAGGAAAGGCCGAAGGGCGCTTTGGATAGCAAGTGAGTGACAGATGTTGCGCACAGAGGGAAAGAGAACAATCAGAGAGAGAGTTCACAATGGATAAAAATGCTGTTGAGCTGATCAAAAATGCCGTTGGTGGAAGAAGACAACAAAGGAGATTTTCTGCCAGGCCACCAGTGAGATGGAGAGGACATCCTATCATTGCAGGATTTGGGTTTTGCTAGTCTAGAGGGGGGGAAAGGACGAGGGGGGACATGATAGCAATCTTCCAGTATTTGAGGGGCTGCCACAAAGAGGAGGGAGGTTCAACTTATTTTCCAAAGCACCAGAAGGCAAGAAGCAATGGATGGAAACTCACCAAGGAGTGAAGCAACCTGGAACTAAGGAGAAACTTCCTAACAGTGAATCACAATCAACCAGTGGAACAGAAGTTGCCACCACAAGTTGTGGTTGCTCCATCACATCCAAGAAATATGGCTTCCAAAGCTGACTGGAGGTTTTCATGAAGAGACTGGAGAGCCACTTGTCTGAAATGGTACAGGATCTCCTGTCCTAGTACAGGGGGATGGACTAGAAGACCTCCAAGGTCCCTTCCAGCTGTATTCTGATTGATTGCTGTGTATGTTGAGTGTCATGAAATATTTCCGAAACTTAGAGAATCACGTGTGTAGAGAAGCTCAGATTCTGTCTTTGACATCTAAACAGTTTGGGAAATAACAGGATTGCTGTGCAAAAATTAATAAAAACTAATTGGCAGAACAGTACTGCAACAGAAAAACTTAAAATACAGGTAGTGCTTGACTTACAACCACAACTGAGTCCAAGATTTCTGTGGCTAAGGGAGACAACTAAGTGAAGTTTGCCCCATTTCATGACTTTTCTTACCAGTCATTAAGTAAATCACTGCAGTTGTTGAATTAGTAGCAGAGTTTTCAGTGGATCTCGCTTCCCACGTCAACTTCGCTTGTCAGAAGAATGCCTGCCTGTTAGCAGAATTGTTGCTGTTTAAATAAATAAGAGAAAAGATTAAGGTGTCATGAATATTTATACCCATTTTCCTTTTTTTTTGATCAACTGAACATTAAAATGTGGGAGGAAAAAAACAGAGAACTTGTCTGGGTGACTGTGAGGAAAATACCGAGAACATATTTGTGTGTGTGTGCATATTTTCTATATACACAAACCCCAGATCTTCACATTCTCATAGGTACCTGAAGGTACTAAAAATGTGCTAAAATGTGCATTGTAATGTTGTTATGTGCACTCTAGCTCTTTTATAGTTCTTTACAATATCCCATATTGGGATATCAGCAAGAATATTTCATCTTTTTGATTCTTTGCTGTTACAAATAGATGCTCGCGATACTTTTATTGAAACAGGAACAGTCCTGTTTAGTGAAAAAAATCCTCCATTTTCTTCTTTCAAATCTGATGTGCACCCTGATATTAGAGCAGAGAAGGCCTCTTTTCTACTGTTTACCTATCATTCCTCAGATGGTGTCAGTAAATGATGAAGAACCCCAAAATTGAATCGAATATTTTTTTCTTTCAAAAATAAATTTGATGTCAGGGTTCCGATGGACGCCCTAATTAATTAATGAACCTCGAGCCAAGTTTCAAAAGAAATCCAATTATTTATTAGGAGCAACATGTCTGCACTTTTCCTAGGTGCAGTCGGCTCTGCCCCACATAATTAACTGCTCACCTATGATGAGCCTGTTTCCCCCCTCCTCCCAAGGTGTATCATAAATCACATTCTCCAACTAAGCACTTTAGTGGGCTATGGAGAACATGTAACTTGAGACACAATCTGGAGAAAGGTATGCATGGAATGTGCTTCTGGTCATAGCAACTAACTGCTCCATCAGATCGCCCCCCTTCCTTCTTATGGCAACTCAAGAGCAAACCAGGAATGCTTTTATGAGTTGACACTTGAATTTTAATGGCATAGCCACTATTCCATCCTGAACTGAGGCTGCCCTACCCACTCACGGTTTTTCATTGGAACTGTATGAAGAGCTTCCATTAATTCCTGTCACATCAACAAAATGCAAAACTAGACTGAAAACTGTGAAGTATCTGTCCAGGCGATGATGCCAAACTAAGCTGGCAAGACGAAAGTAATGTCTCAGTTTGTCAAGCCATGGCAGCTGGAGAGTGGCAATTCACCATCTGGGTCTAAAGGCTTTTGCAAAACTTGGGGAGGGGCAGAGATTCATTCGGTGGATAGCTCGATGGCCCACTGTAAAAGCGCAGTTCTGATGTAGTAACGCATAGGAAGGCAGTTACTTTGATAATGCTATGTGATGAAGTTATGTGGAACATCTTAAATCAGATGGCCGATATGCTGACAATATTTTGAAACTGATGAAGGCCTTCAGCATGGCTTCAGAACTGTGTGACAAGCTCACAAAACTCCCTGGGGAATTGTTTTTACAAATGTTGTGTTGTAGAAGAAAGGCAAGACCTGCAGGAAGGAAAATGTCCAAGGAATTCCGTTCGCTTCCTGGAGAGATCTGAAACCACATCTGGCAAATTAATCATCTATTAATACATTACATGCGCCACCAGGATGGCAGAAATCTTACTTAAGCAACTTGCATAACTGTAAATGAATATACAGTATCCCCAGAATTTAGTGTCACTTAACACACCTGAAAGTATTTGATCAGTAGAAACCCTGGCTAGCGATTTAAGAAATTACATTGAGAGTTTTTTCAAGTTTTCCATGTAAAAAATTGTAAAGAATTGATGCTTTTGAATTCTGGTGTTGGGGAAAATTCTTGAGGGTCCCTTGAACTGCAAGGAGATCCAATTGGTTGATCCTAACAGAAATCAACCCTGAGTGTCCTTTGAAAGGACAGATCCTGAAGCTCAAAGACTTTTGGCCACCTATTGAAAAGAGAGGACTCCTTGGAGAAGACCCCAATGTTGGGAAAGAGGGATGGTTGAAGGAGAAGGGGATGGCAGAGGATGAAATAGGGGGATGGCAGAGGATGAAATATTTGGATGGTCTCATCAATGCAATGAACATGACTTTGGGCAAACTCCAGGAGACAGTGGAGGACAGGAGGTTGTATGGTCCATGGGGACACGAAGAGTTGGACATGATTTAACAACTGGACAACCACAAACACTTAAGTATCCTGCAACATTTAACCCCAATAAAACTTGAGTTTTAGGCAGAATAAGGGTGGGGTGGGAGAATTTGAGGGCCTACCTGTTCTGACCAAGGCTTCCTGAGACAGTAACAATCACACACTGTTCCCAAAAACCTTTGTTTTTATTTCAACGGCTGTGAATTATATGCATNACCTGTTCTGACCAAGGCTTCCTGAGACAGTAACAATCACACACTGTTCCCAAAAACCTTTGTTTTTATTTCAACGGCTGTGAATTATATGCATTCACAGCCCGTAATGAGTCCCAAACAGTTTATGAATAGTTCACAATCTTTTGGGATAAGGCTGATAAGCACCCACCTTTATCTCCCTTGAAATGCTGCCAACCACTCAATTGCCCATTGGCTGTACAAGGCCAAATGAAGCACAAAGTCAACATGGAGCTTCAGAGTTTAAACTGACCAGAACGAACAAAGTTGCTTTTGTGCCTTTGCTCCTCCTTTATGTCTTATGGGAGGGGCCAATCATCTCCAAGCCTTACTCCCTAGTCACACCTTTTGTCTTAGCTATTCTTGCCTTCTGGCAGCTCTGTGCATGCACACACTGGGCACAGGCTCCCCCTGTTCCTCTGCCTCGCTGCTGTCAGATTCTGGAGGCTCCGGAATCAGCACATAATTCCCAGATGGCCCTGGCCCCATCTCTGTGTTGGACACAGGACCCTCGTCTGAGCCCTCCCCAGACTCCAGGACTGGCCCATGTTCCTCCCCACTTTCTGATTCTGCTGCCAGCTCCACAGGCCACTGGTGGACCACAACACCACTCTCTCGAGTCTCAAGGACAGAGAGGACAAAGACAACTTGTTGCTTTCCCACTGAATTGCCTTAAAACTAAGGCATCTTAGGAGTTGCAATGGGGAGGTTAACTCTTCTGTCCATTTTGGTGGTCAAGATAGCCCAGAATTGAAGGTATTTGAATTGCCTACAGGGGAATCAAAAAGATTTAAGATGGCAGATTCTAACATAGGAACAGCTCTTTTGTTACTGTGCTCTGCATAAACTTTTCTTCTGCTTATTCTAGGATAAATTTCTGTTTTTCCATCGCACCTGCATAACGGTTGCATCAATTTGAGTTGTTCAACTTGATCACATGGGAATTTTTCTTCCCCTTCTTCCATTATGATTCACAGTAGCCTAGACAACATGAGCTTTCCCATTGTTTACAGAATAGTTAAAAACAAAACAAAAAAAACCCATAAAAATTTCACCTAGGCACAAAGGCTCTGATAAACAATTGGTTGATTCAGCCAGTTGCACTAAAAAGAATTTGCAGAGGGAGATCTGGATTTCAGAAGAAGGATAGCTGCTTTGTGATATTTGAATAAAAAGGATTTATTAGTCCCACACATCCTGTTTTCTGCCTTTTTAAAATTCTGCAGTTGGCTGCTTCAATTTTAAATCTTCTATCTAACTCTGTGTTTACTTTGGAGAGCCGTATGCTGAATTATAAAGGTACAAAAATTTTCCAGCATTATATGGCTTATACAATGGTGTGTCCTTGACGATCACTGGTTAGTTTTTCAGACAATGCAACTTAAATTACAAGGAGAATATTTTTTATTTTTATTTATTTATTTTTGTCAATTGCTTACAAGATAATAGGTATAAGTAAAAACATAGTAATGAATACATACATATAAGAAAAATAAAATAAAAGAACCAATAGGACAGGTACCGTAGGCACATTGGTGTGCTTATGCACGCCCCTTATAGATCTCTTAGGAAAGGGGTGAGGTCAATAGTAGACAGTCTAAGGTTAAAGTTTTGGGGCTTTGGGTTTTTGTTGTTGCTGTTGTTGGGAGAAGTGTACATATATTAAATGTACATTAAGTGTACATTTTTGTTTTAAATATGATTTTACATTGTGTAAGCCGCCTTGAGTCACCATGGCTGAATAGGCAGCAATATAAATCAAATAAATAAATAAATAAATAAATAAAATAATTCTGTGATAGCAGTTAGATTTGCCAGCAGTGAATACATATTTATAGTAGAAATGTGTCTTCTGAACAGCTAGATAGTGTGTCGCTTTCCCACATTTTTTCACAAGATGGCAAAGTTGACTTATGCTTTATCAATAATAATCCCTGGAGATTAGAGAATTTCAGTTCAAATGTTGTTCTCCAAACTGGTGATTATGATTTATGCCACGGCCCCCATTCTGTGTGAGGAATGGGTCTCTATATATGTAATCATAAATCATAAACACAAAAGAGCTTAGTAGCTCGAAGAATTTTCATAATAACAGGGTCTTGACTCAGAAAAAAAAAACTTGGATAGGAAATCTTGAAAAATAAATACAAAAACAGAAAAAGTCAATGGTGCAGTTCTTTCATGTGGTTGCCAAGTAACCACAAGAATGTGTCTGTGTGGTTTCCCTGAATTGTGGGAATTTTAATTTTTCCCCCCTCTTTGATCAGAAATTCAGGATTTGCTGGTGCCCTGGGGAAAAATAAGGTCTCTGAATGCCTCCATCACCAAGGCATAGAAAGAAGTACATGTGCAGACAAGGAAGGCTTCAGGAGAGACCGAATGCAGGTCAAGATTACATTTAACCATCTGTCTCTGTCGTATTATTTTATTGGTTGCAATCTGATAGGCGTTGCAGAGCAAACACAAACTGATATTCTTCCATTCATTCAAAAAAAAAATATTAAGAGTTAATGTTTCAGGATCAGGTTCTCATAAAGGAATGGAGACAATGGAAATGTAACTCCTTTTTATATACCCGACATGCTGCAAAGAGATATTTCAGTCAAATAATCTGTAATTTACAGTTAAACTGTGGAGTCTTACATACTGTCTCAGGTTGGTCCCCTCCTAGAAGAATTGAATGTTTTGAGGAATATTAAAAAGGTAGAATATTATATTTCCCTACATGAGAAATGGAGAAACATGTTTCTTCTCACTCTCAATAGCTTCCCCTCAGCAGATATTTTGTGCCCATTAAGAAAGACTGGGCCAGCCTCTCTACAAAACAAAAGCTCCAGGATAATGGGATTATGAAGAAGAGGACATGATCCTTCAGGATGTAATAGGAGTAACCCACCACCTTTTAGCAGAAGACAGAGAGCTCGGCACAGTTTCCTATGGGCATTTCAGACATTCCATCATCTCAGAGCAGTCAAAACTTCAACCAAACCTGAGAGCTCAGACAAACACCTAGGATTTGCATTTCTTCTTTTGCCTATAGAGCCAACTATGACCTCTACATGACCCCATAGGAATCTGATAACAGCCAATACAATATTAAAGGACATGTTCTTGCATATGGAATAGAATGCTCAAATAGAAAGCCCAAAGAAGGTAAACCATCTTTCCAATCAGCCTCCATTTTTCCAGTGTCTTTCTCCCAGCCTGGAACTGAACCAAGTGGATATTTCTTCTTCCCACAGTTCTGCGCTTGATGATGTTTTATTTCACAACTGGATGCATCATCACTGACATCAATCATATTACTTGATGTTACCGAGCTGGGTAAAAAAACCTCTGCAAGCAAACAACCAAATCCAGATTGCACAATTAAATATTTATTAAGCCCTTATTTTTAAATTATTCTGCTGTTAACTCTGTTCAGGACACTTGAGAAAGCAAACATCAAGGAACTTACTAAAAAGAAACTCAGAAGCTCTAACCATTATGGAAGCCCTGTTCCTTCCGCCCGTCAGTCTGGTTCTTTAACAATGGATGCATAAGCATAAGAAATGAAGAGAATTTTGATGTAAGAATCTGGCATCTTTTTTTCCCTCAGTTGCATCTAGTGTCATAAATTCCTACAAGGAAAAAAAAGAAAAGAAAATAAATCCTTTATTTGAAAATGTCAGTCACGTTCCTTACCAGCGGTAGACCAACTAAACCTGTCAGGAAACATGATCTGATGAGCTAATTCTACTTCACTCTAAAGCTCCATGAACAGAATCTTGAAATCTGATGAAAATATCTTTTTTCTGTTTTACCGAGAAGTTAGGAAGATTCCTTTCTGAGGTTCCTTTTCTGCTTAAGAGGGAAATATGGGTTATGCCCTCACTTATCTGTCTGTTCCCTAGGCAGCAATCCTTCCCCACATCTTCCAAAGTCATTCTCACATACCATTATAGCTGGTCATCCTGCTCTTAGGCTCAGGGCTATGTCAGTTACCCTATAATAAAGCTAAGATTTCTGCAGAAATCAGAACAATTGCTAGTTGGTAGCAAAAAGTTTCTTGTATGTCTAGAGAGATTCTCAGCCATCCAGGTTGTCCCAAAGGCACTGTCAACTCATAAAATACTTCTATGGTCTTTTTAGAGTTGCCAACAGAAAGGGAGGGGAGAGCAGTGCAGCAGCTTGCAAACTGAAACTGCATTCCACAAATGTTTTCAAGAATAGTTTCTAGGTGACTGAAGTTTCTGCCGTGCAAAATTCTAACTGGAGAGCATGATTGATGACTCTTGGCTATGGATGTGTCCCATTGGAGGATATGAATTATGATACACCTAGGGGGTGGGGAAAAACCAGGGTGAAGGGTAACAATGAATGATATATCTCAGAGTTGGCTACACCCAGGTAGCATTGGCCTGTTTACTCCTAATAAATCTTCTTTAAGCTTTGAAAATCAATCTAGAGACTCATGATTTAAATGGGGGTAACTATCAGAGCCCTGACAGGTGCTTTTTCAGGCGGCAACTAAACTCTCTTGGTTTTTTCCTTTTGAAGACATTTTGCTTCTCATCCAAGAAGCTTCTTCAGCTCTGAAAGGATGGTGGTCTTGTCTCTCTTTTCTTTTCTCTTATGTTCATCACAATTTTTGCACTCCTTGCCTAGTAAATTAGAAAGTCTGATGTGATATATTGTACTCGGCAGTTGGTATAACTTGACTCCACGTATTTGCAAACCCCACATCAGTACATGGAGAGGGTTCACCATTATGAGTTGTGTTTTTGGCATTTTACGCATCTTGAGTTCATCAGAATTAACTGGTGACCTGAAATGAATTCTCCCATCTCATTTTTATGAATGACTTTTCTGTATCTTATAATCACTTCCCCAGCTCCTCTTTATGAATATGCATCCTTCTTTTGAAGGACAGCTCCAGATAATAGGCTAACAAGTGGAACAATCTTCAAGCTTTACAAGAGAGATTTAGACTGAACAGATCTCCTTGTTGGACTAAAATATTCCCATTAATTTATCGTTTTTGCCCCCAATGCTCCTTTAAATAATTAATCCAGAGCAGCTCTGCCAATGTGTTGAATATTAGCGTTTGATACCAACATGCTATAACACCTTTCCATTGCTAGAATAAAAATTGTATTGAAGTCACTTCAAACTTCTCTAGGTTTATTTCTATGCAACTGAGTCCTTTTTTCATCTTCTTCTGCATCAGCCAGAGAGGAAGAAAAGAGAAATGACTGCTTTAATGAGCCATCTGATTAAAGGAACTCTTAAAGTAGTCATTATTTTGAGATTATTTTGAGATTCATGGAAAAAAACCTGAAAGTAGAGATGTGGCCACTTCAGGGAGCTGACTGAGGATTACAATAACTCTTAAACATCACATAAATATAAGCTGAAACCTAAAAACAGATAGGGATACGTTAATAACTAGCAAATCCATGCTATGCTTTCATTTGTACAATATGCAAAGGGTTTATTTATTTTTTTTAAATGCACAATATTATTGTGTGAAACAAAGCTATTATATTACCACATTTTCCTAATAATTCAGCAAAAATAAAAATGAAGGTATAGAATCCTTATTCATAGTTACGACAATGGGACTGAAAAATCTTTAAGATCATGTGTCCAATCAATCAATTTTTATTACGGTCATACATAGAACAGAATTACAAATAAAGGCATTAAAAACAACAGCAGTAGTAGTAGTAATAATGATACCCATGAGACAAAATAATATCTTACAATTAGTGGTAGATTATCAGTGGGCACTTAGAGTCTGCCTAATTTTGCATACAGTATATCGTGTGGTTTTTTTTAAAAAAAAACTTGGACGTTTGATATATTTTTAATTAAGAATCTCATCTTGAAGCCGCTGCATCAAAAACTGTGATAAAAGATGAAATGGCAACAGTCAGTTGTATAACCCCTGACATAACCACTGTGGTAGACTTCCTTCTTTCACCCTTATCCAATTTAGAAGTGACAAGATATTTATATCTCTTCAATAAGGTCATTCTAGCTTTGCTTTAATGATAACATATGATGGTGAAGCAAATCAGTCTCGACAGGACTAATTGCAAATATTTCACCTTCCAACCTGATTGTGATGTATCTCTCTCTCTGTGTCTCTCTGGGTGTGTGTGTGTGTGTGTGTGTGTCATGGTCTTCATATTTTGATTATAAAGAAGTCAACAAATTGAGCATTTATTTCATCCTGGGAAGTGTTGCTCAAGTCCTTGGCAACTGTCTGCTTGTCTAGGTCACAAAGCACCCTTTTAACATGGTAGGACTGTTCTAGTTGCCACCAAATCAAAAAAGGTATCTGTAGACCAAAAGGAGTGGAAGGAAGGTCAGATGGATTGAGAAGGGTGGAAGGACGCCTCAACAAGGCAGCATGAAATGTCAAGGAGTCCATAATTGGGAGAAAATGACACTAATGAGGGACATAATTCTGGTGTCCAACCTAGTTGAGAGCTTTTTCTGTGGTCAGTTGTGGCTGGGAGGAAGTATTTCCTTCCTTCCTTCCTTCTTTCCTTTTCTTTCTTTCTTTCTTTCTTTCTTTCTTTCTTTCTTTCTTTCTTTCTTTCTTTCTTTCTTTCCTTCCTCCCTCCCTTCTTTCTTTTTCCTCTTTCTCTCTCTTTCTCTCCATCTCTTTCCTTTTCACATACCTGATTCACAGATTCTGTGTGGCTCATCAAGTTCACATAACCGAAATAGTTAGGAATAAGAAATGTTGTGCTGGTTTTATGCAATTTGTTTATTGAAATGCTACTTAAAGTTGTGATTTCCATATATTTTCATTACATAGTTATCCCACATTTCCTCTTCCACATAAAATAACAGTGCAATTTTGGGTCTGTCTCCTGAGCAGCATGGTCCCAAATGGAGTTTACTCATAGGAAGATTTTAGTAAGGTTTTTGTGGTCTTATATTTTGAATTATTCCAATGTGGAGAAAATGGGCTATGGATAATGCACAGTCATCATTAATGCCCCGTGTTTTAGCACTTGCTTGTTAATTAAACAAGAAAAACAAATGAACAGTATTAATTAAATATTAACAAATGTTATTAATTGTTTTGTTTGCTTGTCCTCACTGTATCAAATGAGGAACTCTTTATTTATGCCAGTAGCTGAGCAAGGTCAGAATTGGGTAACTGCCAAGCATCATGGAAATCAGAGATCCAGGCAGTTTAAATGAATATCGAGATTTATTGCAGGCTTAAGTGCTCTACAAAAATCTGACCAGCTGACAGCCAAGGGAAATGAGTGGGAGATAAGGAAGGCTTTTGAGGTGGGCTGGACTTCGATCTCTTGTGAGTGCATAGGGACTGGAGACTGATGATGCATTAGGCCCCTCCTCCTTTGGGCTCAGCCTGGTCATCTCTTACAGTAAATTTGGAATGAAAAAGTTCTGAAACCTTCCAGAGCTGTAGGTTTGTTAATTAAATAATACTAAGAAACCAATTTGGTGTAGTGGTTAAGGCAAGGGGCCCCAAATTTGGCAACTTTAAGACTTGTGAATTTCAACTTCCAGAATTCTCTATGCTGGCTGGAGAATTCTGGGAATTAAAATCCACCAATCTTAACAGTTGCCAGGTTTGGAGACCACTGGGTAAAGGCATGAGACTAGAAACCAGAAAAAGACCCTGAATGGAACTTGAACTAACCCTAACCCTTGGGAACAGGCATACTTTTGAAATTTGGCTGAGAAAATTTGTAGGACCTGTCCAGACTAACCTAAAGGCCTCAAGAAAGAAAGAAAAAGGGAGACATTGAGAAAATAATCTTTAGTTTGTTTTAGTTTCTTTTTCTTTTAATGCATCACATACCAAGGTCACTCTGACCAGGGAAATAGAGTTATGTACTTTGTAGAATATTTGCTAGTCGAGGGGAAAAAACCCAGATTGCCAATTTTTAAAGATATGAAATGCTTGGAGAAAGGTAATGAGTAAAATAAGTAAGCCTGCTGCGAGGACTGAATGTTTGTTGAAAGAAACAGAAATAACTTTGTGGAAGAAATGTGGCCTCTGCTTTCTTGGCTGTATCGAAATAAGAGCTGAGCCCCCATTAGTAGAAGCCGCCAAATTCAAGGCAGTAGTAGAGCATAGGATATTTAAGAGGTGGGTGTGATAAAAACGAGAATGAATAGATGCCAAGTGGGTGAAGACGAGGTGCAAAAGGGGTTGAAACACTTAACTCTGGTCATAGAGAGAGAATGGGTAGGAACAGAATTGCAAAACCATCTGTGAAGGAAGAGCAAGGGACCCTAGAGCTGTGATGGAGAACTTTTTCGGCACCAAATGCCCAAACTGGAACATGTATGTGCATGCATGTGCATGTGCCAGAGTGCCAGAAACCTGAAAACAAGCTGGTCAAAGCATGCATGCCTGTTTTTTGGCTGGTTTTGGAGCCATTTTCAGGCTGTTTTTGGCCTGAAAATGGTCTGAAAAACTTGCTTTTTGGCTGTTTTGGGGTTGGTTTTGGCTGTCTTTCAGGCTGTTTTCAGGACATTTGGGGCTGCTTTTTGGGCTGTTTTTAGGCTATTTCTCAGGCCAAAAATGGCCTGAAAGCAGCCCAGAAAACAGCCCAAAAAGGGCCTGAAACTCCCCTCCACAGGAGGCCAGAAAATGGGCAGAGTGCTGCAAAAAAAAAGAGAAGTCACACCTGTTCTATATAAAGAATAGTAGACTCCTAAATACGGGTTTCTGATTGGCTAAAGAACTTGAATGGGGATTGGTTCAAAAGGAACCAATCCACATAGCTGCTGAAAGGCGGCAAATATTAAATACCTGTCATTGGCTACAAGCCGGCAGAGAAAAACCTATAAAAGGCTGCCACAGCTTGNAAAGGCGGCAAATATTAAATACCTGTCATTGGCTACAAGCCGGCAGAGAAAAACATATAAAAGGCTGCCGCAGCTTGAGCCAATGTTCCGTTTATCAACTGTGTTACTTAATAAAGACTTTGTTGTTGGAACCCGGCTACCTCGCGTTTTTCCGAACGGAACAAGTTGGAACTACCTCACAAATCTGGGGAAGATCCAGGCATTCAGAATCAGAGGTCTTTGCTTCAGGATGAAAGTATCTCTATGAAATAAACAACTGTTCTAGTCAGATATTGCAATTAGTTTGAGTTTCTCTTGTCAGTCTGTGTTAGAATTCTTAACCTTAGTTTTCTGCTGAAGAATAGTATTCTGTGTAATTTAAGAATGAGTCCAAGACTTACTTTTCTTTTTATTAATTTATTGAGAACTGATATGTAACTTGGAAACCATCTTCTAACATTACTAATTATAGCAGGCAAACACTATCTTGTGAAATGCTGAGAGCACTGTATGCATTTTTGAAAACAAAACTTCACATCTTTTAAGCAACTTTAAAAATTTTTTGATTTTGTTTATCTTTTGTAAGATTTATTATTTTCAAACTAGAGGAATGTTTGAAAAACAATTTGTTACACGTTTTTATACTACAAGCACAAGAGATTAAATTAGAGAAGTATTTTTTTCATTTTTTATATTTTACTAGCTAACCTGCCATCTGTTGGGTCAATGTTTCAAATATATTTCCTTACCTAAACAGAGAAACAGAGTTACAATGAGTAGGCAAAAGAGCAGTATGAACAGGAGGAGCTTCCAACTTTTCACTGGTTCCCCATCAAATTTCCTTGTGGGAAACTGTGAGGGAGAATTGGAAACCAAACTTCCTTCCTTCCTTCTCTCCTTCCTTCCTTCCTCCCTCCCTCGCCTTTCTGCTGGATGGGTGAGGGAGTGACAAGGTACATGGGTGTGGCATGGGTTGGAAAGAGTGCTTGAGGGTGCGCAAGAGGTGCCCTGTGAGTTGGAGAGAGTGTGCATGGTTAAAGTGCAAGTGAAGAAGGCCGTGCAGATTTGTGGTGCTAGTCAAGAAGGGTGTATGGTAGGGTGTATGAGACGTGCTGTATCGGTTGGGGAGAACGTGAAGAATGCATGAGTGGCTGGTATGGAGCAAACTCAGAGGGGTAGGAATATTTCATTGCCTTGTGGAAAGCTATCAAGAAGCACTGGAAATGACGATCATGGGTCCATGGCTGAATAGTGGCGTTGAAGTAACAGTAATGTGAAGGTGCTGAAGCAGCCACAACTTTTTCAAATTTCATTCCCATGAAAATACTAAGTCCTGGCATTCTGTAAGCTCATTTAAGGTATCTTAATTCAATAATTGCTGCCCTATAATGCACCACCTTGCCCAGCTGAAAATTATAAACAGAATGTGTTCTGTGTGGAACTTGTTAGGTTCCAAGTACTTCATTCTGATTGGCTGAAAAGTGAACCAATCCGGGAAGCCGCCAAACGGTGGGAAGAATTAAATAACTGTCACTGGTCACAAGCCGGCAGGCTAGCCGCTATTTAAAGGGCTGCTGCAGCTTGGGCTGTGTTCTGTTTCTTTACCTAGCGGTTTGAAATAAAGAGTTGTTGTTTGGAACCCGGTCTCACGCGCTTCTTTCCAGACGGAACAGAATGCATGTTGGAAAGCAGTACAAGTAGGAGAAAACTCTCACAAACACAGATTAAAGGAAGGTAGCAAAGTGAAACACATCTTAAAAATAGGTGGTAGCAACAATAACTACTAAAGAACTATATCAGAATATGTGGTGAGCCTAGGATATTAAAACCAATGGCCATCTGGGTGAGGACTTTTGAATCCTGCAGTCTGTTACCCTATGAGCCCGTAATGTTCCTCTGAGGTTTACAGGCAATAATTTGATTAAGCCAATGGATAATTTACAAAATAATAACAAACTATGTAGTTTTCAAAACTTAATCAGGCAAAGGCAAATAAACCAGAAAAGAAGTTGTATGTAGCAGAGTTATTGAGATGCTTTGAACTCTAGCTTCATTTGTCCTCTATTGCATTTTTTTACTGCTTGAACTTGCTTAATTAAGAATCTGTGGAAAAAGCTTGATATTCATTAAAGTCATGATATAGCGAAAAAGTTACTTTTATAGATATGGCAATTGAAGATAGACCAGAGAGAGTGAAGACGTAATCTGGGTTGCATAAATCTCGATAGTCATTAGGTGGTAGCCTTTATTTGGTTGTCTGGATGTTTGCAAACTGAATATGGTACTCCTATTGTCTTCCACCTCATTTCTTCAAAAGTAGGAATGAGAAAGGGAAAGCAAAAAGACAAAGAAAGGGATAACTGAGAGATCCATTTCCAGCACATACAATTACTGTTGAAGCAGTGGCTAATTCGAGAGTCATAGCAGAAGAGGAGATGATAGTGGTGGTAATGGCTGTGTCCTCCCTTTCACATGTGACAACTTCTGTGCTTGGCTTGCAAAATCCAGACAACTTTCAGACGTGGCAGTGAGGAGATAAAAAAAACTCTAACTCTTGCTGCTCTCTTGGTGCTCATTAACAATTTTTTTCCTAACCCAGATAGAGCAACCTATCCTATATTTTCATTTTATTTAGCCCACTCATTTTATACATAATATATTCTATATGGTTAACTGTACCTAAACTAAAACAGTTTTAGTCTTGAAATAAAAACAGAGAACAAGGTAAAATATTAGTAGAAAATAATGTTTCCCTTAAAGGATAGACCTCACTTCCCTCCTGAGTCATGCAGAAATTCTGTGTCACAAGTTGAGTCACTTAAGTTAAAGTTTGAAAAGAACTTTCAAAAGGAGAAAATACTTCCTACTATTTTGCAAAGTAAAAAAAAACATGACTGAACGAATGATACACTGAACATACTTCAATTAAAACAATTTTGCTTTGGAAAGCTATAGGACAGAGCTTTTAGGAAAAGCTGAACCACAAAATCTAAAAAGATGGTGTTGATCTAGATTACTGCTTAAAAAAATTGGATCTCAATGATCTGTCATTCTCTAGTGGCTGAACAGGGCCATCTACAGAAGTGGGGCAAAAAAGTCAAGAGGTGGTTGCGACTATGCAAATTGAAACTGTGTCCTCTTTTATATGTGCTGCAAGGGCCTCAGTTGTGTCATCACAGCAGCTTCTTGAGATTTTTTGACACTTCCCTGTAGAAAACTTGATTCCATCAGATGTTTCTTGGAGACTTCTAGATCTTATGGACATCTTATGGCAAGATATCATTGGAAAGCAATTGGCATCTAAAGATGGGGGGGGGGCTTATTTCATGAACAATTCCCATGGGACTCCAATTTCTGTGTTTTGGAAAAGGTTGGAATGAAGCTTTTCTGATGGCCACATTCTTTTGGAGGTCAGTCAGTTTGTCTGTCTGTCTGTCTGTCTGTCTGTCTATCAATCCATCCACCCAGCTTCTGATGAGGAAAGTTAACAGGGAAGCCAGATTCGCAGATGTGATCACATGACTATGGGACAGAGCAATGTGTGGGATTTATTTAACGAGCACAACTGGAATTGCCAGAACTGCCATTGCAGCTCAGTGCAGTCACGTAACGTTATAGTTTACAATGACCTTGCTTAGCAATAAGTTCTCAGTCTCAATTACTGTCATTAACCAAGCCCTATCTGTAAATTGGTCAAACAATTCCTTTTAACCCAGCATTATCCAATCCAATCTTCATCAGCTTGCCAACAGGAACAGATAGTTTTGCTGTTATCAATATATAGTATGCTCTATGTACAGAATTTCTATGAGATGCCAGGGTACTACTCTTACGCTGGCAATTGGGGCCAGAATTTTAGTCGCCAAACATAGTGCAATGCCACATAAGTACATTGCTTAGTGAAGACAACCCCAGCACCCGCTCTTGCCATTCTTAACTGAATCCCACCAGTCATTAGCCAAAGACCTACCCTGATCCAAGTAATTTCCGGCTTGCTTCCTCCTAGTCCTGAGCTTTGGTTCTTCCAAGGTAAGGGAATGCTTCCCCTTCAGTTGTCCCCTACAGCACATTTCTCTCTATCTCTGCCATTTTGGCCACCCTGCATCTTGTCTTGCAAGACAGTAAGCAGTCCCCAGAACTACATGGGGTATCTGGAGCTATTTGTTGTACTGTGGCTCAAGGACTTTGTGTGAGCTGAAGGTCTGGAACTGCAGGAAACGCCTCACCTGCAGTCCTATGCAAAGCTTCAGCTGCCCAGCCCAGTCCCAGACCTGTAGCACGCCAAAACTGCAGCCACCACAGGAAGCTCAGATACCCTAACGCAACCCACCAACATGGAGTGAAACCACAGTTGCTCCAGGAAACCCCAGCTGCCCTAGCCCAGTATCAAAGAAATCACCTCACACAACCTTGGGAAGGAAGCTTTGCATGGCTCCCTTTTGCAGTTGCTGCACAAAGGGCCTGGCTGCCCTTGTTTGGTCAATGGTGGGAGCAAGAAGATTGTGTATGGGGGGGACTTCCGGTTTGAGCCTCTTCGCGGACAGACCGAAACTGCGATCATGCGTGGTTTTGATCTGTGCTCGCTGCTGGAGCGCCACAAGCCAGCTGGTTTCAGGGCTAACATCACCCATAGAGATGGTGAAGAGGGGGAAGACTGCCTGCAGGGTTGAGGAGAGCCGCATCTCTCCTCCTCAGCTGGCCATTACTCCCTTTCCTGAAGGCAGTTGC
>BHFT01048374.1:0-40810 GCA_004320025.1 Laticauda laticaudata | reverse complement strand
GCCCAGGCTCCTTGCTGTCTCCTTGCTCACACAGCAAATACTGTTTCAGTTTCCAAATAGCCCTCAACTCTCTCATACACTGACAGGATGCTAGCCAGATGAATACCGATGGATGCTGGTAGGCAGAGGCAGAATTCCACCCCCCCTTATTTTTCTCCCCAAAAACTAAGCCCGACCACATAGTTTCGTGGCGAAGCACAGGTACCGTGCTACTTAACCGATCATAGCTTAACCAAGGTCCACTCTATCTGGATTTGCAATGAGGCCTGTGTATAGATAGTCCTCAACTTACAACAGTTCATTTAGTGACTGTTCAAAGTTACAAAGGCATTGAAGAAAAGTGACTTATGACCATTCTTCACAGTTACGAACTTCACAGCATCCCTGTGTTCCCGTGATCAGAATTCAGAAGCTTGGCAATCGACTCGTATTTATGACGGCTGCAACGTCTTTTTGTGACCTTCAAAGTTCAGTGGGGAAAACCAGATTCACTTAAACAATGGGGTTACGGACTTATCAGCTGCATGGATTCACTTAACGATGGCAAGGAAGGCCGTAGAACGATCCCAAACTCACTTAACAAGTGTCTCATTTAGCAACATAAAGGTTGGATTCCGTTGTGGTCATAAGTCAAGGACTTCCTATATATCAGCAGCTGTCTCTCTCTTTCTTTAGCCCCTCTTCAGTTTCTTCGAAGGAGATTGGGTGAGTCATATTTGAATGCGAAAAAGGCAAACCAATCCTCCCCAGCTTTGGGAAGAAATCCTTTCCCAACCTCTTCAAAGGCAGATCTGTAAACCCACCGTGGCTTAGGAGCAACTTCTGAGTAGCAGCCCAATCATTCCTCAGCAGAGGAAAAAAAAATTGGTGTGAAGGCGGCTTTATTGTAAGCAATCCCCGAACCAATTTCGGCTGCCTCTGTCCAAGAGAGCTGGGGGGGAGGGGAAAATCGATAAAAGACTGCACTTACAATGGCTCAGATATAATATAGGTGGGACCAGCACATACAGTTAATGTGTTATTGATAGAAGAGAATAGTTGTAGCTCCAAGGTTGAACGGTGGGGATCCTGGGTGCTCTCTGAGCAGGGTTGTTTCCTTGCAGACATTTTGTGACCCAGCTAGGTAACCTCATCAGTGCTAGAAGATGTGTGTGAAATAGTACATAGAAGGGAGGGGGTTTTGTGGAGTGGAGGAGGAGGAGGGGAAGGAGGACTGTGGAGTCCTTGGTGCTCTCTGAACTTGGTTGTTTCCTTGTAGACATTTTTGACCCAGCGAGGTAACATCATCAGTGCTAGGAGGGGTGTGTGTCTGTGAAATAATACATAGAAGGGAATGGGGTTTGTGGAATGGAGGAGGAAAAGGATTGTAGGATCCTTGATGTTCTCTGGGCTTGGCTGTTGTTTTGAAGATGTTTTATGACCCAACAAGGTAACCTCATCAGTGCCAGAAAGGGGAGGGAGGGGGAGGAAAAGGAGGACTATAAGGTTCTTGGTGCTTTTTTTTTGTTTGGTTGCTTCCTTGCAGACATTTCATGACCCAGCAAGTAACATCATCAGTGTTAGAAGGTGTGTATATGTGAAATAATACATTCCATTATTTAATTCCATTATTTAAACCCCTAAGATTTATCGAGGAAGGGAACACTGAGAGGTTACATAAAGGGGTATGTAAAATCCTCAAAAGGGAATTTTAAAAAAGGGAATAACATGAAGATATTATTAGGTCCATGAGAGAGCTGTTCGTGAAATAAATGGCGGTATTGCAGAAGCTCATTTCAACAGTAAGGAAACAAAACAAAAGAACATGCTGGTTTTGAGGGTGGAGGAGATGCTCTGTGTTAAAATGTATGAACAAAAACTGGATTTTTCTTTCTCTACACTTTCCTTCTTCCTTTCTTGCCCTTCTTTTTTCTTGATTTAGCATCCAGCTCGTATTTTAAAGCTGCTTCCTGCCTCTTCTCCTTTGCCTTTAATGCATCAAGTTGATTGGACCTTTCTTTGCACAGCTGGAGATGCCCAGAATGATAACCCATCCTGGTTACCATAAATAGCCTTCTTAGAGCCTTGTTTGCTATAAGCATCCTTTCTTTCTTTCTTTCTTTCTTTCTTTCTTTCTTTCTTTCTTTCTTTCTTTCTTCCTTCCTTTCTCTCTCTCTCTCTTTTCTTCCTTCCTGCTTACTTTTTGTTCACTCTCATCTCTTTTTCTATTTTTTAAAATTTCTTTTTCTATTTTTTCTCTCCTTTGTTTTTTTTCTATTTCTTTTTTCCTTTCTCTCATGCTCTTTCTTTTGTCTCTCTTGCTTTCCTTTCTTTTTCTATTCCTCTCCCTATTTCTTTCTTTTCCTTTCCCTTTCTCTCACTTTCTGTCTCCTTTTCTCCTTTTTTCTTTTTCTTCTTTTTTCTTGTCTTTTATTCTCCCTCTTCCTTTCTGTTTCCCTTTCTCTTTGTTTCTGTTTCTATTTCTTTTTTCTTTCTTTCTCTCATGTTCTCTTCTCTTTTGTCTCTCTCTCTTTCCTTTTTTTTTTATTCCTCTCCCTATTTATTTTTCCTTTCCCTCTCTCTCCCTTTCTATCTCTTTTTTTCCTTCGCCATCTTTTCTGTCTCTCTTTCCCTCTCTGTTTCTCTTTGTTTCTATTTCTTTCTCTCTTTTCCTCCTTTCTTCTCCACCCCTTTCACGCACATAAACAATCCAATTTTGACCTGCTCCGCCCAGGGAAAAAATGGAAAGAAGCAACAGCCCTTGTTTCCAAAATAGTGGTTTCCGCCTCCGTAATTTTAAGAGTGCCCTTTAAAAAGAGCACCAAGGTTTTAATTTTCACCCGTGGCCACCTCCATTGCTCATTTGCCCTGGACTTCTCACCCCGGCCACCTAAAATTGGGTACAATCAGAGGTGAAGGATGACGTTGCAGTGTTTTGGTTTTAGACCCACATCTGGAACATCTGTATTTTTAGTCAGAGAACAGATTAGTACACCAGGGAGAGCTTAAAATGGCCCTGTAACTTAGAATTTCCTTTGTTTTCCTGTGTGCAATGCATACACAGGCTCTAAAAATAAATTCACATTTTAGGAAAGAGCCGTTTATTTTGGAATCACCTGCAGGGCAGAGCAAATCACAGAGGTTCTCTGTGGGAGAGAGAGAAAAAATTATAAATATCTTTTGTGGCCAACTTCTGAGAATCAAGAAGCTGTGCAGGTAGTCCTTGACTTACAACAGTTCATTTAGTGACCGTTTAAAATCACAGCGGCGTTGGTAAAAGGGACTTCTGGCCATTTTTCATACTTAGAACTGTTGTCCCCATGGTCAACGTGATCAAAATTTGGACACTTGGCAACTGACTCGTATTTATGACAGTCGTAGTGTCCCTGGGGTCACATGATCCCCTTTTGCGACCTTCTGACAAAGCCAACGGGGAAGCCAGATTCACTTAACAACTGTGTTAGTAACTGAACATCTGCAATGATTTGCTTAACAACTGTGGCAAAATGATTTGAATGGGAGTGCATGTTGGAGCCTTGACAACCTGTACTTCACAGCACAGAACCAGAACAGAAGATACTCTTGGGGTGTCTTGGTAATAAAACCCCATCAAGTCAACAGATCCGGGAGGCATACATGAGATTGCAGTTTAGCTTATGGAACTTCCCGCCACAGGATATGGGGTTCTCTTAAGTCCATAGCAGAGTGGCCAAGGATCCCTGCATTTGGCCTCCATTTTGGATCAGCATGGAGAGAAGCCACAGAGAATGTTGGACCAGGATTTCCCACTGGGGAATTCTGGGAGTTGAAATCCATACATCTTAAAGTGGCCAAGGCTTCGAAACACTGCTGGCTGAAGAATTCTGGAGTTGAAGTCCACATGTCTTAAGATGGCCAAGGTTAAGAAAAGCTGCTGACCAGGGAATTCTGGGAGTTGAAAGCCTCACGTCTTAAGATGGCCAAGAAACCAGGGAATTCTAGGGGTTGAAGTCCACATGTCTTAAGATTGCCAAATTAAGAAAAGCTGCTGACCAGGGAATTCTGGGAGTTGAAGTCCTCATATGTTAAGATAGCCAAGGTTGAGAAACACTGCTGGCTGAGGAATTCTGGGAGTTCAAATACAGACGTCTTAAGGTGGCCAAGGTTGAGAAACACTGCTGGCCAGGGAATTCTGGGAGTTGAAGTTCAGACATTGAGAAACAACAAGTAACGACATGCGATTTTGTACAGGAAAGCTAAGAATATTTTTAACATTTTTGAGGGGAGGCTGAATTTTGTCCCAGTATAAAATGTGTATTTTAAGCAATAGTTCACCCACAGCTCTCCACCAGCACTTTGCAAAGCTGGGCATAATAACTTTTGAGGTTCAGACAAGGCCTATTCTGAAGTTGGCACTATTCATTGCAGTTGATTAAAATCCTGTTTGTCTGCCACACACATGCAAGCCTCCCAGAAAATTAGAAATAAATATCTATTTCCTCTCTTTCTCTTTTTCCCTCCCTCCCTCCCTTCCCCCCTTCTTCTCGGACATCAAAGTGAAATGAATTCTTCCCCCATGTTGCAATTCTTCCATCTTGCCTGTAAAACTGGTTAGGTGACTTCGAGTAAGGTCAACAAGAACTTTAGCACAAAGACTGGGTGCACTTCAACAACAGTGTGTTGGAAGGTTTAAAGTACACAACTGTAATTGCAAAAGGGTCCATCTTTGAAGTTCAGGAAATCTTTGGCTCCTTCCTGCTTCTTTACAGATGATCCTTGACTTACAACCATTCTTTAGTGACCATTTGAAATTAAAACAGCACTGAAAAAAGTGACTTATGACCAGTGATGGGATTCAAACATTTTTACTACCAGTTCTGTGGCGTGGCTTGGTGGGTGTGGCAGGGGAAGGATTCTGAAAACTCCCCATTCTCTCCCCACCCCACTAACCTGCTTTCCAGCTCCATTCTCCTATGCAGGGCAACAAAAGAAGACCCAGCCATTCAGCTGGGACTTGGGAGGCGGAGAATAGATGGGGTGGGGCCAGTCAGAGGTTTTGCGGGTTCTCCAAACTACTACAAATTTCTGCTACCAGTTCTCCAGAACCGGTCAGAACCTGCTGAAAACCACCTCTGCTTATGACCATTTTTCCCCACTTATGACCACTGCAGCATATTTATGATGGTTGCAGTTTCCTGGGGGTCATGTGATCCCCTTTTGTGACCTTCTGACAAAGCAACGTCCATGGGAAAGCCAGATTCACTTTACAGCTATGTTACCGATTTAACAACTGCAGCAATTCACTTAACAATGGTAGGAAAAGGTCCTTAAATGGGGCAAAACTCACATAAAACTGTCTTGCTGAGCAACACAATTTTTTTGCTCAGTTGTCGTAAGTAAAGGACTACTTACAGCAGGTCACTTCTGAACATCTGAACTCTCTCATCTGTTCTTCGCTGGTTTGTTCAGGCAAATAACTCTGGAAATGCAAATTACAATTCTAAGGAGTGTTGGAATTTGCAGAGTTACTCCCAGGGAAGGAATTGCTTCTTTTTACAATTGATTTGTTTAACCCCTATGTAGGGTTGCCTAATAATCTTGATGTTATCTGAGCAAGGTATTTGAACTGGGTTTTCCTGCTTTGTCACTATAACCAGAAGTTTCTTGGAGCAGTTGGGGGATTGACTGATAATGTAATTGATTGATAGTGTAATTGACATCAATCAGTATCCTGAAGCTGATTGAATCAGCCCAAACAATCATCCACTATAGTGTTCCATGTTTCCAGTCAGATGCTTAAGGAAGCCACCCCCAAATGGCATAAACATTGCTTCTCCCATCCATGCATTGATGGATCTTGAGAACTTTAAGGTAGACTGCTCCTGTGCAGGAATAACAGACTAACAGAGTTGGAAGGGACCTTGGAGGTCTTCTAGTCCAAACCCCTGCTCAAGCAGGATATCCTATATACCATTTAAGAAGATGGTTGTCCAATCTCTTCTTAAAAACCTCGAGTGATGGAGCAGCCACAATGTCTGAAGGCAAGTTGTCCCACTGGTTGATTGTTCTCACTGTCAGGAAATTTGTCCTTAGTTCAAGGTTGCTTTTCTTCTTGATTAGTTTCCACCTGTTGCTTCTTGTCCTGCTTTCTGATGCTTTGGAGAATAGCTGGACCCCCTCTTGTTTGGAGCAGCTTGTCAAATATTGGAAGACTGCTATCATGTCTCCTCTAGTCTTTCTCTTCGTTAGACTAGACATACCCAATTCCAGCAACCGTTCTCCATACATTTTAGCCTTCAGGCCCCAAATTGTTTTCGTTGCTCTTCTCTGCACTCTTTTCTAGAGTCTCAACATATTTTTTACAGAATGGCAACTAAAATTGGATGCTGTATTCCAAGTGTGGCCTTACCAAGGCATTGTAAAGTGTATTAAGTCTTCCAGTGATCTTGATTCTATCCCTCTGTTTATGTAGCCTAGAACTGTATTGGCTTTTTTGGCGGCTGCATCACATGACTGGCTCATATTTAAATGGTTGTCCACTAGAACCCCGAGATCCTTCTTATAGTTACCATTATTGAGCCAGGTAGCACCTATTGTACCCTATGACTATTATTAAGTATTGTACCTTATAATTCTTGATTCTTTTATCTTTTCTTTTATGTACATTGAGAACATTTGCACCCAGAAAAATTCCTTGTGTGTCCAATCACACTTGTCCAATAAAGAATTCTATTCTATTCTATTCTATTCTATTTTCTATTTTATTCTATATTCTATTCTATTCTATATTTTATATTTTATATTCTATTCTATACTATTCTATTCTATTCTATTCTATTTTCTATTCTATTCTACACCTGTGCATAGAATAAAGCTTCCATCTAACATTCTTAACTGCCGTACTCAAATATACTTGGCATCTGACACTACTGTGTATTCTCTGTGTAGTTGACAACAGTTGCTGTGCTGTTGGAGGCTGGAAAGACAATCCCACAGTTGTAAAAAAAAGTGATTTTGAAGCAGTGCAGTTAAGCATGAATAAACATAAGTGAAATGCTGGAAAATCAGTGAAGAGCAAGCATAGTCCAAAAAGAGGTAAAGGAGGACCTTGAAAATGGTAGATAATTTCTGTATGAAGTTACAGAAACTGATTGTTCAACACCATGCCTGGAAACACACAAAGCTGCAATAACTCAAAGCCAACATGGTTTTATCAAGAACAATTCAAATCAAAAGTGGATTCCTAAAAATGGTATCTGGTATCTAATGTCATTCCAGTCATTCCTTATTTGCTATGATTCTTTTTTTGTGATAAAACAGGCTATAGGTAGTCCTCGACTTACAGCCACAATTAAATCATCATTTTTTTCAAGGACATTGTAACTTGGAACAGTCACTAAGTGAATTGTTATAAGTCAAGGACTCTTTGTATTTTAGTAGACTAAGGGTCTTCAAACCTGACAGCTTTAAGACTTGCAGACTTCAGTGGTGGACATGCCGTGTAGCGAGAAAATATTGGCTAAGGACAAAAAAAATGGATAGAAGAAATAATTAAACAACAAATTGAACTAAGATGGAAGCTTTTCTATTAGGTATAATAATGGGAAAATATAAGAAAACAGAATATCTAATGCTATATCTATTAACAGTGGCAAGAATAACTTACGCATAAAACTGGAAAAAAAGACAGTATACCACTAGAGGAAAATGTGACAAAAAAGATACTAGAGTGCACCAAGATGGATAAGTTGACCATGGAGAGAAAAGTCAGAGAGGAAATGGATTATTATTTTGATGTGGAATGCATTGTATGATTGGCTAAATAATAGATACAGAGAATAGAGAAGATGGATGACAATAGGATAATAAGGCAAAGGTTATAGCGGACAAAGAAAGATTAAGGAATATAATGTACAGATAATTAAGATTTATGTAAAAGTATGTATACCGTCATGGAAGCATCGCAATGAATGGAAATGATGTTGTATATTAGAAAAATTGTTTAATAAAAATTATTTTTTTAAAAAAAAGACTTGTGGACTTCAACTCCCAGAATTCCTCCTCCAGTCATGTTACCTGAGGAATTCTGGGAGTTGAAGTCCATTCGTCTTAAACTTGCCAAGTTTGAAGGTGCTTGTAATAGACCAAGGGAATGCTGCAGATGTAGTATATCTTGATTCAATAAAAGCAATATTCTTAAGGGCCAGACAGATCCATGTGAGGACATTACAACCCATAGACTTTGCAAATGACAGAACAGCTTTCTGCTTTGATCTGGTGCCAGCCTTGCAAGGTAGGCCAGGCCAGGAAGTAGCAAGCAATACAGATAGTCCTCGACTTATGACTAACTCTAAATTTTCCTTGCAAAGCTGTTGTTAAGTTGTTAAGTGAATTTTGCCCCATTTTACATTTCGAGCCCCAGTTGTTAAGTAAAATCTGACTCCAAGCTCAACAGAGTGGCTAACCTGAACCCAAAATAATCTTGCCAACCCAACTCAAATCCCAACCCAAAATGATCTTGCCAGACTTGAATACTGGCCCAAATCAAACCAGAAATTGTTGAGCTGTGACAAGTATCAGTTCTGCATTCAAAAAGTTAAAAAAGATGCAGGCCCGGATGGATGGCTGTGTGAGGTTCTAGAGATGTTCCCACCTCTCAACATGAGTAAATGGGGAGCTGCATCAACTAAAAGGGCCAGTAACAATCCTTGGTTGTGCTAAATAGCCCACTTAATGATAATATTCTTTACTGGGTGGGATGCAATTTAAAAAGGGCAGGAAGAAAGGGTGAGTACAGAGGATAACTACAGGGTATTAAGCTGTCTTTTTAATCTTAGGCGGACCAGACAGATCTCAAGCAAACACAGATGTGCTAATATTACTTTATTATAAGGCTATGTTAACGGAGAGCCAGTTTTGTATAGTGCTCAAGGCATTAGGGCAGGAACCAGGGGACAGGGAGTTCTAGTCCTACCTTAGGCATGAAAGCTGGTTGGATGACTTAGGGCCAATCACCAGGAGATGGTGAGTTCTAGTCTTGTCTTAGGCATGAAAGTTGGTTAGGTGATTTAGGACCGATGACCAGAAAGTGAGTTCTGTCTTGGCCATGAAAGTTACCTGTGTGACTTTGGGCCAATCACCAGGATATGGTGAGATCTAGTCCTAGTTTAGGTATGAAATCTGTTGGGTGACTTATGAGTTCTAGTCCAGTGTTGGACATGAAAGCTGGCTGGGTGACTTAGGCCCAGTCACCCGGAGAAGGTGAGTTCTAGTTCTTTCTTGTGCATGAAAACTGGCTGGGTGACTTTGGGCCAATCACCAGGAGACTGTGAGTTCCACTAAGCATGAAATTAAGCTGGGTGACTTTGGGCCCAGTCACTCTTTTTCAACCCAACCATGTCACAGGGTTGTTGTGAGGAAAATAGGAGGAGGAAGAAGTATTAGTGTTGAATTATTTTAAGTGATACTAAAGGCAGGATATAAACACATTAAATAAATAAATAAAACCAGGAGAGGGGATGAACTTGGGCCAGTCACACACTCTCAGCCCTAGGAAGGAAGCAAAGCACTTCCTGAAAATCCTTGTCAAGATAACTACAGTGAGTTGTTCAACTAATATATGTGTGTCTGTGTGTGCGCACACACACACACAAACACTTGTTTTTTACAAACCTATCATTGTGTGAATAGTGTAGAACCAGAGTGTCTTACATTTTAGAACAAATATGACAATATTCTTCTTATTTAATACAGTTGACAATACCGATACACGTAGTTCGTTAAATTGTCATCTTTCATTTCTTGATTATTCACCATTTCAATATCTTATTTTTTTGTCCATCTACATATTCTGAATATCCCCCTTTTAACTACAAATAGAATAGTATTAATCATGTTTGTGATGTCTAACAGACTTATATCATTCTAATAAAAATTCACCAATTTATATTGGGTTATAATCTTCTACTCTTTACCCCCTTTCTAATTTTTAACCACACCACTATTATATTTATTCAAGGTCTTTTTAACATATTCCATTCAATGTATGGAGACCAAGCCCTGTTGCTAATGGGAACGAGAGCCGGCTGGTTTAGCTTGCAGAAGAAAAGAGAAAGGGGAAATAACGATTGTGGCTTGCAGCTCTCTTAAAAGGCTTACTCTTCCAGTTCTCTGTTGAAACCAAAAGCAGGAGAGAAAAATTGGGTTCAAATTCAAATGAGAATCAGTCTGAAACTAGCAGGAAAGTCCTAACCGTTTCAGCTGTTAAGCAGTGGAAGAGTCTGCTGAAAAGCTACCTCCCTGACTTGAAATGGAGAAGTTCAAACTAAGGAGAAATTTCCTGGCAGTTAGAACAATTAACCAGTGGAACAACTTGCCTCCAGAAGTTGTGGATGCTCCAACACTGGAAGTTTTTAAAAAGATGTTGGTCAACCATTTGTCTGAAGTAGTGTAGGGTTTCCTGCCTAAGCAGGGGGTTGGACTAGAAGACCTCCAAGGTCCCTTCCAACTCTGTTGTTCTGTTCTATTCTATTCTATTCTATTCTATTCTATTCTATTCTAAATGGCCAGGATGGTTTTACTGCAGGGGTCTCCAAAGTTGGCAAGTTTAAGAGTTTGTGGACTTCAATTCCCAGCATGACTGGCTGGGGATTCTGGGCATTGAAGTCCACAAATCTTAAAAGATGCCAACTTTGGAGAACCCTGGTTTAGTGGAGTTCTGCATCCAGCAAGACGGGGTAGGATTAGATGACCTCTGAGGTCCTTTCCAGTTCATACAATCCTTGATTTCACAGTTGCCTCTCGCCAAAGAACCAAAGCCAAAGTCAGAAGCTGAGATCCCAAGGAGGTTGCAAGACAATACAGGTAATCCTACTTACCAGAGTTCATTGAGTGACCGTTCTAAGTTACAATGGCACTGAAAAAAATGTGACATGTAACTATTTTCGCACTTCCGACTGCACATGGTCACATGATCAGAATTTGGCCACCTGGCAACTGACTCGTATTTATGACAGTTCCAGTGTCCCGGGGTTATGTCATCCCCTTTTGTGACCTTAAAACGAGCAAAGGCCATGGGGAAGCCAGATTCATTCAACAGCCACAGTACTAACTTAACAACTCCAGCGCTTCACTTAACAACCAGGGCGAGAAAAGTCATAAAACGGGGCAAAATGCGCTTCATCCCTGTCTCACCTAGGGATAGAAATATAAGTTGTAAGTCGAGAACTACCTGTATTTCTGCCCACGGGGGAGGATAAAAACCTTGGTTAAACAGAGGCGAAGCGTGACCTAAATCTAGTTTGTTCCACGTCTCCCAATCTTTTCTTCAGCCATCCGACCCCATCAGCTTTGCATAAAGACGCCGAGGGAGTGTGTAATTTGCTTAGCAAGCTGGATAGGAGGATATAATTAGATCTGTCACCCTTTCTGAAAAGATTGGGGGTGTCCTTGAGGATTTGCACAGATTGAGCAGTGGCTGGGAGCAGCAAACGTCTGCATCCTGCATTCACTATTAAAAAATTCAGCCAGAATGAGATCACAGCAGCCACGTTTTCTGAATTTATTTTTAACTAAGAATTGAACAGAGTGGAGTGGAGCAGAGTGGAATGGAATGGAATTGGAATAATAGAATAGAATAGAATAGAATAGAATAGAATAGAATGTATGGAATAAGGATAGTATAGAGAATAGAGAAGAGAAGAGAAGAGAAGAGAAGAGAAGAGAAGAGAAGAGAAGAGAAGAGAAGAGAAAAATAGAATTTTTTATTGGCCAAGTGTGATTAGACACCAAGGAATCTGTCTTTCGGGGTGCTAAGCTCTCAGTGTACACTAAACATATATAAGTGATAAATCATAGATGTAGTCATCCATAATAAATACATTCATCTGATGATAAACTAAGAGTATCAGAGATTGTGGGAATACCCCTGGTTCGCTTCAACAAGTACAGCCTCCCCAATAGGAGTTCCAGCATGTTTTATCAGCAGCATGAAATGAAATTAGCCCTCCCCCAAATTAAGGCCTATATTTTAAACATGCGAAATGTGGTGGGAATGGGTGGGGGGGCTTTGCGGTAGGAAGTACTTCTGTTGCCACCCGGATAAAGGTGCATGTCCTGCGTTGAACCCATTCTAAGTGCCTCACCAATTGCACGAGGCAGCATCCAAGCCGTCCGCCCAGCCCCAATATGAAGGGGGGAATTAAGTCACCCCCGAAAAGAACGGCCTAGCATTTTCTGGGGGGCTCAAAAAAAAAAAAGACCTCGCGCCTTATTGAGAACGACGGTAATATGTTATTACATCTTAGCTCAATTACGCCGTGATCGCAAGAAGTATGTTGCTTCGGGCTTTAGATTTTGGGGGGGAAAATAAGGCGGGGGGGGGGAGATTCTCCCTCTGCCTTACCCAGCATCCATTGGTATTCATCTGGCTTAAGCATGAGAGAGTTGAGGGCTGTTTGGAAACTGAAACAGTATTTGCTATGTGAGCAAGAAGGAGACAGCGAGGATCCTGGGCGTGGCTTAGCTCAACTGTTCTGTACTAAAGCTGCTTGGTGCTCTGAAACGGAAACTGAAACTCCTCTCCTCTGCTTGTGTTTTGCACTTGGAACAGATTTCTTTTCAGGGGGGGAGGGGGAGTAGAAGTCCTTAGCATCAGAGCGTGTTAATAATAATATAGGAAATACTAATTATCTGATAGTTATTTTGAAAAATTCTTTCTTAGTGAGCACCTAGAATCCAAGAGGAACATACATGCCAAGTTTCAAGTTTGTATGTTTTATGGTTCTGGAGATTTTGTGATGACGCATGAGTGCTATTTTGCTTTTATATATATAGATAGAAGACAGAAGATTATTCCTCAAAGGAAAGAGAAGCAGAGATGGTCAAAATTTATTCTTTATTCAAGAAAAGAATATCTCTAACCTTGTTTCTATTTTGAAATTGCTTCCGTATTTTGTGTGTGCAATTTAAAAAAAATGAAACTTTTTTTTTATTTTTTGCTGATTAAGTAGGTTTATTGTTATAGAAATGGCTTGGATGTACTGTTGTAAAAGTAAAAAAGTTGTGGTTGTAATGTTGTTCTCCTGTGCTAAAGAGAGTTGGAGGTTGGTGTTATTTTTCCTTTATTTTCCATCTTTACACCATATTTTTTTCCTTTCACTCCTCCTCCTAAGTTTCTACTACTGTTTTTGAATTTCTCTTTATGTTTGATATTTTGATAAACCAATGAAAAGTTACACCTTCCCCCCCAAAAAAAATGAGTATCAGAGATTGTGATAAGGAGCCAGATTGTGTGAGCAGCTTAAGATAGCTGCTGGAACCGTGATTTGTAAGCAATATCCCAAATCTCTACGAAATGATTAATTCAGCCCTCCTGCCATTGTGTTTCTGACCTGGAATTTTTATCGGCAGTTCAAATTGATCATCAGAATCTTGTGGTTTCCTCTCGCAAGGCTGCAAAAATAGCATAATATTCTATAAATATTCTGCCTAGGATGCAGGGACTCGTATTATCTGAACTTGGCTTGATTCAATTAAAAAGAAGAATGTTTGACATCTGCTTGATGGAATCAGGAATTTATTTGTTTTAAACCTTTTGAGAAAACCATGGAGCAATAAAAATTGCATCAGAATGCACCCTAATATAGAAAAGAATTCTGCAGATGAAGTCTGCTCATTCAGCAAACTCCTAGCAGAAATGCCTAAAACGTGTGTGTGTGTGTATAAAAAATGCTATAAGGGGCTACTTAATGGACCACAGATAGCTTTGTAAAATGTCCAGATTCCTGAAATGTGGTTGTGGTGCAGTTGTGCAGCTTTTGGGGAGAAAACACGGCAGAATCTTAATTTTATTAATTCATTCAGATTCTACACCAGCATTCTGCCATAGTTGGATTGAAGAATTTCAATAAAACTAACATTTTTTTTTAATGGATGTCCAGTGTGAAGACTGTTCCTTATATAACAGTTTGTGTGTACAAAAGAACACCCACATACTTAAAACAACAGAGAGGTCAACAAATTCCCTAAAAGGAATGGAAAATTGAAATTAAAAGGAGGTTTCTGGATGAAGACCATCCATGCTACTGAATTTCTGAATTTTACTGCAGGACGAAGCCAGGTGGAATGAAGCTTTGGGAATTTCAACAGACTACTGTCTTGCCTTTTAGAGCAAATCAGTTTATCCATCAAAAGATTTCGAAGCGAATGTCTTTGCTACATAATTTTATTTTGTATTGGAGGTTTTGAATAGGAGATAACTAAACAAAAATTAAGGCAAAGAAAAGGAAGAAAGGGAAGAGGGGGGGAAAAGGAAACTGCAAAAATATAAAGAGAAACAAAGACAAAGAGAAGCTTCCAGTTTTCTTTGCAGCAAATGCAATAGCATTACAAAGTTATCTCTTGCTTTAAAATGACAAAGGAAAGCTCACTTTTTTCTGTTGCCCCCTTTTTTTTTCTAATTACCAAAACCACAAGTGCATTTATTTCTGTTTCATGCAAAAAAAGTCTATCAAAGTTTTCCAGTCAGTCATAAATTTAACTATTGCCTTTAATCAAATAAGTTAATTTGGCCATTTTGAGTGAGAAAAAGGGAGCCAAAAAATAATTATATACAGTACAGGCAGTGCTCAACTTAACCGTAATTGAGTCTTGAATTATAAACATTAGCCCTGAAGGTCGTTAAGCACTTGATTTTACATATTTGCAGTGGTTGTTAAACAAATACCATGGTCATTAAGTGAATTCATTGTTCACAAAGGGCATTTTTTGCTAGATTTTTGTTAATACTTGCTTCCAGGAAAAGTGTTGTAAATTGTGGTTACTTGACTGTGGGATGCTACAAATGGTCATAAATGAGTACCCAAAATGGGATCATGTGACTGTGTGGATGCATGGACTTTTTTATTTCCCAACTATCATGAGAATAAAAAGACTGCCTACTTTTCTTTGGCCTGTGCTTCGATTTCCAGGTTGTTTTCCTGAGATCTCAGAATTCGTACAGGCTATATTATAGGGGTGGACTTCAACTCCCAGAATTTCCAAATGTGGAAGCTTTTAAGAGTGGTGGACTTCAACTCCCAGCATTCTCAACTTTAAGGGGGGTGGACTTCAACCCCCAGAATTCAATTCCCAGAATTCCCCAGCCAGTGTGGCTAGCTGATGAATTCTGGAAGTTGAAGTCCACATGTCTTTAAATGGCCAAGTTCAAGATACACTGGGCACCAGGTTAAAAACCAGAGATGCTGAGTTCTAATTCTGTCTCAGTTATGAAACCAGCTTGG
The DNA here is from genome assembly GCA_004320025.1 of Laticauda laticaudata. Taxonomy (NCBI): domain Eukaryota; kingdom Metazoa; phylum Chordata; class Lepidosauria; order Squamata; family Elapidae; genus Laticauda; species Laticauda laticaudata. Next base: position 25,571 of record BHFT01048374.1, on the reverse strand, counting down.
AGGCCCTGGGCCTGTCCCTCTCTCTCTCTTCTCCCCAGGGAGAAGAAGACATGGGCAAAACCACTTCCGAAATTTATTGGCAAGAAAACAACAGGGACTTGTACCCTCTTGTTATCTGGAAGGACACCTCACACACATACACAATGCATGTTTTCAGTCAAAAGAGCCTCGGAAGCAGGCTAATAATATGTAGAAAAATGTATCATTAACCTACATTCCCCCCCCCCCCCCCCCCCCTNCCCCCCCCCCCCCCGAGAACCAGTTTGGTGCGGTAATTAAAGGCCTCAGGCTAGAGACCAGGTAGATGCAAGTTCAATTCTGCCTCCGGCGCAAGGCCAGCTGGAGCTGACCTTGGGCCAGTTACTCACTCACTCGGCCCTGGGAAAAAGACACTAAAGGAAAACAACATCCAAAAATGACGCCAAGAAAACTTCAAGGACTTGACCAAGCTATTAGCCAAATATTAAGATTTATTTATTGTGTGACCTACTTCTGTTTTTTGGGAACACGGTTTTTCCTGCAAAACATTTGCATGGCTCCAACTTTGCTAGCTTTCAGGAAAATAGTCCCCCCACCTTATTTTTTATATGTGTGTGTGTGTGTGTGTGTGTGTGTGTGTGTTAGTGTGTGTGCTATATCATCTAAACAAACTATGTTCTAAAAATACAAGTTCCAGAGTATCACTTGTAAAAGAAGAAAACAAGACATTCCTGTCGATCTCAAACTTAAAATTACATTTAATGTTACTTACTATATATTGACTTCGTCAGCCTCTGCGTTAGCTTAATATTCTGATGATGTCAGCAGAGGCTAATGGAAAGTACAATTTAAATGTTAATTTTAAAAATACATACTATATATATATATATATATATATAATATATATATATAAATATATATAATATATATCTATATGATATATATATATTAAAGCTTTCGGGGGGTACTACACGTGTCCTGTTTCAGGCTATCCTTTCGGGTATTTTTATCCCACGTCATTGTACTGCTTTTTAAAGTTGGTAGGCAAACATTTCAGCAGGAATCTCAATCTGCCATCATCAGGCTTCTGTATTGAGGTTTACGTATATGTATTTTCTCAATACAGAGCGATTTCAGGCTTTGTTTGGGTATTTTCGGGTCTGGGAATGAACACCCAATACCAGAAGCTTTTTTTTTATTTTTGATGCGCCAGATTGAGATTCTTGCCGAAAACGTTGCCCCTACAAACTTTAAAGCACAACTAAAACAATGCAACGTGGGATAATTTACTGAACTAATACCTGAACAAAGCTGAACAGCATGCATACATACATACATACATACATACATACATACATACATACATATATATGATATATTGATATGCCTGTCATACATACCCTGTTGAAGTCTGAATCAGAGGAGGAAGACTAAGAGCTGACAGGGATTGGGAGTGTGGTTCCGTTGGCTGTGGAGGAAACTGGGGAAGGGCATAGTCCGGCTGGGCAGAGCAGGATAGAGACAGAACAAGGGGGAGAGAGAGCAAGGGAGAGGGAATTCAGAGGAAGACCCAGGCCCAGCCCCTCTTCATCCTAGGGCACACAGGGAGGAATGGAGAAGAGAGCAACATGGGTTGTGTAGCTTACAGGGGAGGAAAGGGCCCTGATTCCCTTCATTTACCACAGCTGGGAAGACAGTTTAAAAGAGAGGCAAGCTGAGAGCGGCATCTGCTGGGAACAAACATGAGTTTATCTTGTGTTGACTTTAGTTGTCTACATTCCTGGCATCCTCTCAACCGTGTTGAATTATTGTTGTTACTTCACATCTGGAACTCCTTCTTTTGCCCTGCTGGACTAATTACCTCATTTTGCCTTCATTGGACTTATAGTTACAGTTTGTGTTGACCTTGTTTTGGACTTGCTTCTCTGCATCCAAAGGCTGTACCTGGGAGAGTTTTTCTCCAGCCCAGAACCTTGGGGGCAAAGTTGGAACTATTAAAGGGACTCCTACTGATTATCTGACTGTGTTGCCTTTGTGCCATGCCCCTTTGGGTCATCACAATGACTGTGTGCTACCTTGAGCTGTTCTATAATTAATTACAGGTAGTCCTCAACTTACGACCACAATCGACCCCCACATTTCTGTTGTTAAGTGAGAGAGTAATTTTTTTGCCATTTTATGACCTTTTGGGCCACAGCTGTTAAGTGAATCTCTGCAGTTGTTTCAGTTAGTCACACGGTTGTTAAGTGAATCTGGCTTCCCTGTTGATTTTGCTCATCAGGAGGTCACAAAAGGGGGTCTCCAGGACACTGCAACCATCATAAATACTAGTCAGTGGCCAAAAGCATCTGAATTTTGATCACATGACCATGGGGATGCTGCAACAGTCGTAAGTGTGAATGTCATGTCTCTGGTGGAGACTGACTCTGAGGGAGAGGAGGAACAGCCAATGGGGAGCAGAGGTGTGGCTCCAGAAGTTGTGGAGGAGGCTGGGGAAGGGCAGAGGCCGGCTGAGCAGTCAGAAGAGGACCCAGGCCCATCCCCTCTGCATCCTAGGGCACGCAGAGAGGAGAGGATAAGGGAGAGAGGTGGTCTCTGGAGGAGAGGGCCTTGATCCTCTTCATGGGCTGCAGCTGTGATAACTGAATAAGAGTTTGGACCTGCGTACTGGCGAACGCTGGAAACAAAGCGTGCTTTATTTTGGTCTGAAGTTATCTTGGTTGGCGTCCTTCCAACAGACTGCCTTGTTATCTCCTTGAATTTGGTAAATACTTCTCCTGTTCTGTTGTGGAAATTTCATCATTGTAGTTTGTTTGGTTTTTTATTTCACCTCTATCTGCTCATTAAGTTCGGACTGTATTGCTTTCTTTTGAAGACTATTATTGAGTATGTTTTATCTCCAACTGAGTATTATTGAACAGTGGGGCCAAGTTGGAGGCATTAAAGGACATTTATTTACATTTTGGATTTTGTTACATTTGTGTTACACTCTGGGTAATTGTGTTACACTCTGGGTCGTAAGTCATTTTTTTCAGTGCCGTTATAACTTTGAACGGTCACTAAAGAAACTATTATAAGTCAAGGACTAGAGTCTTCTCTATTCAGACCACAAGCCACAACCACAATGGTGAAAAAAAGAGGAATATTTGTCAATGTGACAGCTGAATGGAAGCAAAAAAAGGTGAAAGATTTATATGATCTCAAGGGAAACGTCAGCATTCTCTGGTTTAAAGGTCTTTAGAAAGGTTTTGATTTGATGGAGAGAGAAAAACATTAGGAAAAAAAATTGCCTATGGTCAACCATCAAAAGGGTGACATTATGGAAAAGATCTCATTCCTCCCTAGAATTATTGGCACATTAAGGCAGAAAAAATTAAATAGTTTTACATAAACTATATCAATGTGGATTTTTTTTTGCTGAGAACATATTATATTTGATGACATTGCTTGGATAATTCTAGGCTCTGGAATTTGATCTTTCAAAAACATCAGTGGAAGATATGATCATTTTGGTTTATTTTATTCCTTTGGAATTAAAAGCATCAGAAGTGATGGTGGAAAAGAAAGGAATATGGCATTTATCTGTTTGCTTATTATTCATATCCCAGCTTTATTTTTTTGATCAGAACTCAAAGTGGAGAACGTTTTAACAGGTAATCAGAGTTGAAAGGGACCTTGTAGGTCATCTAGTCCAACCGCCCCACCCAAGTGGGAGACCCTACACCATTTATGACAAATGGGAGTCCAATCTCTTCTTGAAAGTTTCAACTGATGAAGCTCCCACAACTTCCAAGGGCAACTTCTGTTCCGTTGGTTGATTGTTCTCACTGTCAGAAAGTTTCTCCTTATTTCCAGGTTGAATCTTTCCTTGTTCAGTTTCCATCCATTATTCCTTGTCTGGCCTTCAGATGTTTTAGAAAATAGCTTGACCCCTTTCTCCTCTCTGTGGCAGCCCCTCAAATATTGGAAGACCGCTATCCTGTCTCCCCTGGTGCTTCTCTTCACTAGACTAGCCAGGCCCAGTTCATCATATGTTTCAGCTTCCAGTCCCCTCATCATCCTGGTTGCTCTTCTCTGCACTTTTTCTAATGTTTCAACATCTGTTTTATGGTATGGTGATCAAAACTGGATACAGTATTCTAGATGTGGTCTTACTAAGGCTTTATAGAGTGGTATTCGTGCCTCCCTTGATGTTGATTGAATCCCTCTGTTCATACAATTTAGGATTGCATTGGCTTTTTTGGCTGCTGATGCACACAGCTGGCTCCTATTTAGCTGGTTGTCCACTAAAACTCCCAAGATCCTCTCACAGTTCCTGCTATTGAGCCTGGTTTCACCCAGTCTGTACGTATCCAACACATCTTATTCCTCCTCCTCCTCCTTTCCCCAAAATAACAACATTGTGAGGTGTGTTGGGCTGAGAGAGAGTGACTGGCCCAAAGTCACTTCAAAAGATCACTAAATGAACAGTTGTAAGTCGAGGGCTACCTGGGTTTAATTTTCTACAAGTAGTTATACAAGTAATTATATACAAGTAGTCCTTGACTTACAATTGTTTGTTTAATGGCTGCTTGAAGTTACGTTGGCTCTGAAAAAAAGTGACTTACAATCATGGGGTGGGATTCAAAAATCCCAGCAACCAGTTTGCTACCCGGGTGCTGGGTGGGCGTGGGCGTGGTGGGCGTGATACCAGAACTTTTGGGAGGGCTGTTTTTTGCCTTCCCCAGGATCCAGAGGCTTCCCTTGGGCCTCTGGGAGGGCAAAAACGGCCATCCAGAAGCTGGAAACAGAGCTGGCAGCAGACTCAGACAGTGAGGAGGTTGGGGAGGAACATGGGCCAGTCTTGAAGTCTGGGGAAGGCTCTGACGAGGACTCTGCATCGGAGGCAGAGATGGGGCCAGGTCCGTCTGACAGTTATCAGCTGCCTTCGGAGTCGGACATCAGTGGGCCAGAAGAACAGCTGGAGCCTGTTCCCAGTGTGTGCATGTGCAGAGCTGCCAGGAGAAGGGAACAGCTAAGGAACAAGGGTCAACAGGGGAGTAAAGCCACCGGTGAACAGTGAATGGCCCCTCCCATAGGGAATAAAAGAGGAGTGAAAGGAGAGTGGGGTTTTACAGGAGACAATCAGTTCATTTGGGTGAAGATCTGTTCTGCATTCTTGCTAATTATTGTCTGCTGCAATGTGGAGTCTGAAAGATATCAGCCTGGAAACTCTCCCACCCTGCTAAGGGTCTGTAATTGTGGAATCTCTTGAAAGACTGTTGGCCAGGACTTTGTTGGAGAGGAATTCACTGTAAACTAAATAAAAGAGGTTTATTGGGATGAGGATCTTCGTGCTGTTGGGGAAGCCTAGGTCAGAACAGTTGCGGACAATAAATGAAGTTACATAGCTGCCTGAGCAGGGATGGATGCGAGATAAGAGTTGGCAAGGAGCCCTATTGAATGTTGGGTCTTTTTTTTCCCCCTTGCAGCCTCACTTCCTTTTGCCATCCTGACCTTGGTCAATTCTCCCTACAAAAGGGGTTTCTACTGTGAGGACACTTCCATCCGTTATCCGTACAAGCCGGACACCATTACGCATGGGGTGATGGCTGGCGTGACCATTCCCTGCACTGTTTTTATAGTAAGAACAATGTTTTTTTTAAAATACTCTACCTAAATACAGGCAGTCGGAATACAGGCAGTCCTCAATGTACAACTGTTCATTTAGCGACCATTTGAAGTTACAGCGGCACCAGTGGTGGGTTTCAAAAAATTTTTCTCCTGATTCAGACAAAATTTTCTCCTGATTCACACACTCAAACACCTCCCTCTGTACGAACACTGGTAAGCTGTTGTGATGACCTGAGACGTGACACAAAAATAACACAGTCACAAAAGCAGAATAAATTCTCTTTAATGCCTCCAACTTGGGCCTCAATGTCCAATTATCCTCGGCTGGATATCAGACTCTTCCAAAAACAGTCTACAAATGGAGTAAATGCAGTCCAAGCCCAAAATAAAGATAATTAGAAATTTTTAAAAACCCAACACAAACCAAACTGAAGTCATTAACAAGGCAGGCCAGGATGATAAATTGCAGACTTCCACAAGATAATGCAGCCACCACAGTTGGGAGGACACCAAAACCCAGATAAGCCTCAACCAAGATGATGTATGCTTTGCTTCAAACAAGGTGTTTTGTAAAACGCCCCACTTATATCCTGTTCTCCCAGCTGCAACTAATGAAAGGGATCAGGGCCGTTTTATCTCCCGTAATCCACGTTACTCCCTTCTCCGTTCCTCCCTGCGTGCCCTAGGATGAAAAGGGGATGACCCTGGGTCTTCCTCTGAATGCCCAGCTGGACCGTGCCCATCCCCATTTCTTCCACAACCACTGGAGCCACACTCCCACTCCCTGTCAGCTGCTCCATCTCCCCCTCAGAATCAGACTCCAACAAGGGCATGACAGCTCTGCTGTCTTTTAGCTCAGCTGAGGTGCGGGAATCTGCTCTCTGCACAAATCAGCTGAGCTAATAAACAACAGAACATAAGTGAGCTAAGAGTAGGGGCGGGTGGGTGGGGTCAGCCAGAAGTGACATCTGCCTGTTCTCCAAACCAGTCAATCAGTTTCACGACTAATCCACCAGAACCGGTCAGAACCAGCTGAATACCACCTCTGAACGGCATTGAAAAAAGTAACTTAGGACCGTTTTTCACTCTTACAACTGTTGCAGCATCCCCGTGGCCACCTGTTCAACATTCAGATGCTTTGCAACTGACTCATATTTATGACGGTTGCAGTGTCCCCTTTTGTGACCTTCTGACAGATCAGGTGAGGAGGGGTGGACATATGTCTTTCTTTAATCCAAAACTGCTATTTTGGGGTGCAATCTTCTCCTCCTACTTCACCCAGCCCTTCCCAGTATCTTACGATGTCATACAGGTGGTTTTATTGGTTAAAAAGTACAGTTAATTCGTGTAGGAAGAAATAACCCATGGCCAGTTTCTTTTTTAATTGAACAGTTAAAATGTGATTTATTTATGTTACGTTATTTAGCATAATAGAGCCTATACACAGGTATAGAGAAAGGATGGCCTTTATTTCCCTCCTTTTGGAAAGTACATCTACAGTCCTCAGTGTTTGTTTGGTGTTGTGATAATCCTTTTATCTGATTACAATCAAAAAGTGTAGTCTCAAAAAAAAAAAAAGATGTTAAGTAAGAATGAGCAAGTAATTCTTGAGGTTAAACAATAATTGCTCGATATAACCTTAGTAAAAGAGACCAGAAGCAGTGAGTTTAATTGTTTTGTATGATGTAAAAAGGAAGCTTAAACGTTTAAATTTAATGCCAGCATCTGAACTCTACTATTGTTTGCAGATGTGAACAAAAAACCTGCACACAATTTTAAAACCTTGGTGTTTTTTTTTCCCAGCCGTTCTAAATTTCTCTCTCTTTTTCTTGATGAAAAACTAAATTAAAGTTTCCGACTTGAGGTGGCTGAACAGGATAAAAGAGCTTGTTCTCCTGCTGAAAAAGGTAGACTTCAACTTACGAGCCCAAAGTTTCTGCTGCTAAGGGAGAGGTTTGTTCAGGGAGTTTATAACTTTTCCAGATTGTTGGGGGCCACTCTGTAAACCGTTTAGAGCATGGGTCGCCAACCTTTTGGATCTCAGGGACCACCAAACACTTAATTTTAAATCCCACGGACCAGAGACCCTGGGAAAATCCCCAAAAAAGTCTGCAGGAAAATTCCCCACCCCGTTTTCCTACCGATCAGTTGTTCTTTACTTGGGATCTCAGGACACCATCTCCAGCTCTGTTCTCAGAGGGAGAGAAAGAGAGACTTTTTGGCTTCATGCAAGGAAAGCAGCAGAAGCAGCTGAAGTCTTTTTCTCCCCCAAACTCCGCCAGAAATGAGTCTTTGTGAGACTTGTGCCGGCTCAGCCTCTTGGACCAGGATGCCTTGCAGTGTCCCAAAGACTCATTTCTAGCAGAGTTTGGGGGAGAGAAAGAAAGACTTTTGCTGTTTTCCTTGCATGCAGCCAAAAGCAGAAGGAGAAAAAAGCGGAAAGAAGCGGCTTGGTGGCCAGGTAAAGTACGTGGGGCAAATGAGGCAAGTTCCCCCCTCTGCCCTTTCCCCCCTCCCCTCACTACCTCGTGTTGTTCGCAAAGCAAGCAACGCAAACCTTGTGTTCCCGTGGGCCATATGGGCGGCACAGCCTTGTGTTCCCACACAGCCTGGATTAATTGCTTTGGGGGGATGCTCTATGGGTGACATTTCTCTGCTGTCCACCAACATTTTCTCATGGACCACCAGTGGTCCCCGGCCCACTGGTTGGCGACCACTGGTTTAGAGAAGGCTGTAAAAGTGAAGCAGTATATAAGTGCCTGTGAAGCAGTATATAAGTGCTATTGTAATGGCTATATTCTTGCAACTGTCATTAAGTGAATTAGTGCAGTTGGTCAGTTAGCAACCCGGTTGTTAATTGAATCTGGCTTCCCCATTGACTTTGCTTGTCAGAAGGTTGCAAAGGGGGATCCTGGAACTCTGCAACCGTCATAAAGATGAACCCAGTTGCCAGACACCCGAATTTTGAACACTTGACCATGGAGATGCTACAATGGTCGTAAATGTGAAAAACGATCATATCACTTTTTTCAGTGCTGTTGTAGCTTTGAATGGCCCCTAAATGAACGGTTGTAAACTGAGGACTGCCTGTAGCACAACTGGTCCTTTTTGCATTTGAGGAATAGAGTAGAATAGAATAGAATAGAATTGCAGAATAGAATAGAATACAATATAGAGAATAGAATAGAATAAAATAGAATAGAATATATAGAATAGAATGGAATGGAATTACAGAATAGAATAGAATACAGTATAGAGAATATAGAATAAAATTACAGAATAGAATAGAATACAGTATAGAGAATAGAATAGGAATAGAATAGAATAGAACTGGAAGGGATCTTAGAGGTCTTCTAGTCCAGCCCCCTGTTCAAGCAGGACAACTTATATTATTTCAGATAAGTGACTGGAGAGTCTAGACTCTTCTTAAAAACATCCAATGTAGAGTTCACAGAGGTGTCCTCGGTTGTGGACGGTCACCAGATGACTTAAAGATAGTAGCATCACCCCAAGTTCGACTCACCAGCGTTGGGGGTGGAAATTGAGGAGGGGGAGGGTGTAATGGATGTCCCAGGCGGAACCTCCCCTTTCATTGTTTTTCTCCTCAGATTTCAGTCGGCGAGGCTTACCTTGTCTACACCGAACGCTTGCACTCCCGCTCCCAGTTTAACAATTACCTGGCCGCCCTCTACAAAGTTATTGGGACGTTCCTGTTTGGCAGCGCCATCAGCCAGTCGCTGACTGACTTGGCCAAGTACACGATCGGCCGCCTGCGACCCAATTTCCTAGACGTCTGTGACCCAGACTGGACCAAAGTGAATTGCTCAGTTTACGTCCAGGTGGAAGACGTGTGCCAGGGCAACTCCAGAAGCATCACAGAATCCAGGTACATTCAATGCCGTCAGAGATGCAGAGGGTCCTCGGATTTACGACTGCAGCTGGGTCCCGGTTGCTATATCCGTATTCCATACTCGCTCGATACCCATGCTTTGCTACAAAACTATGTGGTAGAGCTTAGTTTTGGGGGAGGAAAATAAAGGGGGGGGATTCTACCTCTGCCTATCAGCATCCATCGTTATTCATCTGGCTAGTGTACTGTCAGTGTGTGAGAGAGTTGATGGCTGTTTGGAAACTGAAACAGTATTTGCTATGTGAGCAAGAAGGAGACAGCAAGGAGCCTGGACATAGCTTAGCTCAACTGTTCTGTACTAAAGCTGCTCGGTGTTGTGAAACTAAAACTGAAACTCCTCTCCTCTGCTTGTGTTTTGCATTTGGAAGAGATTTCTTTTCAGATGGTGAGGGGGAGTAGAACTCCGCATCAGAGCATGTTAATAATAATAATATAGGAAATACTAATGCTCTGATGGTCATCTAGAAAAATCCTTTCTTAGTGAGTACCTAGATGCCAAAAGGAACATAGGAGCCAAATTTCAAGTTTGTAGGCTTTACAGTTCTGGAGATTTTGAGATGATGTGTGAGTAGTATTTTGCTTTTATATATAGATAGATAGATAGATAGATAGCTTCTGCATTGCAGTGTAATAATCCCTGAAATTTTTCTTCCAGGAAAATAAACAACAGCTGATCCTCATTTAGTGATCACAATTGGACCTGGAATTTGGTCATTAAATAAAACATAATGTGTGAGGAGGCGGCAATATACATTTTCTAAAATAAATAAATTAATAAACTGTGACAGTGTTTGCACTCTTATTTTATTAGCTTTGCTTACAGACCACCAAATCTATAAATGTAAGGATTTTTGTAAAGTTACTTTTTCATCACTGTAGTAAGGGCATGGTCACTAAATGAGACAGTCATAAAGGAGGACTATCTGTATTGATAATTAACTATTAACTTTCTTTTCTGGATTCTTTTGAATCAATTGTCATGCCAATGACCGCTGAACGTGTCCCTGAAGTTTTCTTGGCAAGTGGTTTGCCATTGCTCCCTTCCTAGGGTTGAGGGAGAGTGGCCGGCCCAAAAACACCCAGCTGGCTTTCTGCCTAAGGCAGAACTTGGACTAAAAAGGCCCCATTTTCTCGCCTGCTGCCTTAATCCCTGCACTAAACTGCCCTCTTAATTAAAGTCTATAAAATCGTGAGGATTTACTCACTCAGTGGCTACAAACACACAATATTGTTTCTGTCCAAACAGGGTCATTGAGGTGAGGAAGCGGTTACCCAAATGCCATTACAAAAGTTCATTTAGTGACCGTTCAAAGTTACAACGTCACATAGAAAAGTGACTTGTGACCATTTTCCACACTTAACAACCGTTGCAGCATCCCCAGAATTCAACCGCTTGGCAACTAACTCCTGTTTAGGACGGTCACAGGAGTGGGATTCTACCGGTTCGGACGAAGCAGATGTTAAAGTTACAGCCAGTTTGCCGAACCGATATGGATGGCCTCGCCCACCTCGCCTCTCCCCTCCCAGAAGTCTCCACGTGTCCCATTTTCGGTGGAGGTAAATGCAGGGCCCGTGTGGAGGCTCTGGGAGGGGGAAAAACGGGCCTTCCAGAAGTCCAGAAACGGGCCGGTTTCCGGAGGGCCTCCAGAGCCCATGGGAGACTGTTTTCACCCTCCCAGAGACTCAAGGGAAGCATCTGGACCCTTGGGAAGGCGAAAACACCCACCCAGCAACCGGTTCGCTGCCCGGTTGCTGACATTTTTGAATCCCACCCCTGCACGTGATTCCCTTCTACGACTTTCTGAGAAGCAAAGTCAACTGGGAAGCCAGATTCACTTACCAACCATGTTGCCAACTTAATAACTACAGTGATTCACTTGACAGCCGTGGCAAGAAAGCTCGTAAGATGGAACTAAATTCACTTCACAAATGTTTCATTTAGCAACGGAAAGGTTGGGCTCAATTTGTGGCCATAAGTCTTGGACTCCCTGTATCGTTTTTGCAAAGGCCACAAACATTACAGTAGCAATTTGATCGGTGTGCAAAGCTACTTGCGAAAAGGAGATTTCAAATATAACATTCCCCCAAAAGGGCGAAGTACGTAAAAGGAAAAAACTCTTATTTCAAGAATAGATGAAAGCAAATATGGAACTGGATTTCCTGGCAATTCTTAAAATCAATGCAGTTATAACTATTAACAGGAAATAGTCAAAAATTAATAATGATTCATCATAGTTAATGAATACAGAGAGTCCTGGATTTACAAGAGTTCATTGGGTGAACATTCAAAGCTACAACAGCCCTGAAAAGAATGATTTATGACCATTTTTCACATTTATGACCCTTGCAGCATCCCCCAGGGTCACGTGATCAAAATTCAGATGCTTGGCAACTGGCATGTACTTATGCCAGTTGCAGGGTCCTGGGGGTCAGGTGATCCCCTTTTGCAACCTCCCGACAAGCAAAATCAATGGGGCAAGCCAGATTCACTTAAGAACCGTGTTCTCATTTAATGACTGCAGTGATTCATTTAACAACTGTGGCCAGAAAGATCATAAGATGGGGCAAAGTTTGCTTAACCGATGTTTCATGTAGCAATAGAAAGTTTGGGTTCAATTGTGGGATTCTAATTGAAGGACTTACCTGTTATCTATATATTTCTCTTTTTTTGGTTCCCTTCTCTTTCTAGATTGTCATTCTATTCTGGACATTCTTCCTTCGGGATGTACTGCATGATGTTTTTAGCGGTGAGTGAGTGATTCGCGGGGTTCAAATGGTTTTTGGTGAAGAAAGGGGTGATGGTGAAGCAGAATGGATGCCATTTTTGTCACCCAAAGACGCAGCTTCAAGGGTGGGATTCCACCAGTTCGGACCAGTTCTATACAACTAGTTATGATTCTGCGCAGTTCAGAGAACCAGTAAATTGCTGGCCCCTTCCCACCCGCCTCTCCCCTCCCTGCCCAGTCAGTCTTTATCGCGCATGCGCGACATCGCACGCATGCCCAACATCACTGATTACATTCTCTCCTGCCCAGTCACTCCTTAAAGCAGTGGGGGATAACCTTTTTGGACTGCTGTGGCAAAAATTGCATGTGCATTAGCACGCGCGCACTCTCGTGCCAGCACCCAGAATGCAATGCGTCCCTCCCCCACGCTCCCTCCGCATATGCGTGCAATGCCACCCCCCCGCCACCCCCTTACCTGCACTGCACCTCACAGTTGATTTTTCTGCTGGCTTGAGGCCTTTTTCGGCCTCCCAGAGGCTTGGAAAAAGCCTCTGCAAGGCTTTTCAGGATGAATAATATGCCCATTTCATCACTTCCGGTATTATAGGAAGTGATGAAATGGGCCTATTCAGTCCGAAAAGCCTTGCAGAGGCCTCAAACCAGCTGAAAAATCAGCTGTGAGGCGCGCACATGCGCAGTGAGGTAAATTTGCCTGCGGCTCGCATTCCGGCACAAATGACTCTGCGTGCCACTTGTGGCACACGTGCCGTAGGTTCGCCATCACGGCCTGATGGTGTTTCATTCTTTTTCCCCCCTCCCAACGATCAGCTGTTCCCATGATCAGCTGTGCCGGGATCCCCCTCGCTGTCTTACTGCTTCGCCCAGGAGGCTTCCCTGAGGCCCAGGAGGCAAAAAGGGGCGCACGGGATGTGTGTGTGTGTGTGTGTGCGTGTGCTGCGTGCCGTTCCTCCCTCACCCTCTGTCTTTTTTTTGCCTTCCTGGGTCTCCAAGGGAAGCCTCCTGGGAGAAAAATGGCCTCCCAGGTGTTTTCTGAGGCCCAGGAGGCCAAAAATACGGAGCCCAGGGAGGGATTCCTCGCTGCAAACCATAAGAAGAACGCCATGCGCCAATCGCCCCAGTCATGGGCCAATGGCGCCACCACGAACCCGGTTGTAAAAAATACTCATACTTGCCACCATCTTTGACCAATCCTGAAGGGTAGATTTTGCCGCTAAGGGAGCGCAGCGACCAACGCCCGAGCGCGCTTTCCGCGCGCCGGGGGGGAGGCGGCGTGGGAAGGGGGTGTCATACATCTATCTCTATGAGCTATACACGTACACGGTTTTTTACAAAGCTAAGCTCTTGCACCCACGTAATATGAAAGAGACTCGATGCGCCACTGCAGTGTGCATACATGACTTGTGTGCATATTAGAAGGCTGACATTACCGCGCGTTTTTCCGAGGAATGAAGGTTCCTTGGACATTACTTACTTAGTATTCAATTACTCAGCTTGCTTTTAGGGAATCAACGCACAAATGAAGGGAAAATATGACTTCATTTCATCTTTATGGTCAGCGTTTTCGCTACCAACAACTCGGTAGATCATGAAAGAAAATCCGGTAGCCGGTCAAAACCTCTAAAAAGCGGTAGTCTACCGCCCAAAGCGGTAGAGTTGGCAAGTATGAAATATTTGCATCCCGCCCCTGCGCAGCTTCGTTTGATTTCAAAGGATCGGGGAGGGTGCGATTGTGAGAAAGGTTTCTCATCTTAGCCACCTGAAATAAATGGGTGGGCTTCATCTTCCAGAACTGAAGCCCACCCACCTTCAAGGGGCCAAGCTTCAGAAACATGGCTGGCTGAGGAATTCTGGGAGTTGAAGTCCACCCGCCTTCAAGTCTCCAAGCTTCAAAAACGTTGGAATCTCCAGCTCTCTTCAGAAGGTTTTGCAGGAGGCGGCCAACATTCCCCCCACAAATCAGGAAAAAAATAAAAAATAAAAAGAGATCTGATTGACTTCCAAAGGGCCGGGTTCTTTAAACTTAAAAAAAAAGAAAAAAAAACCAGGTAGCAGATGTTCTGCTTTCCCTACCCTCAAGGCTTTTTCTACCTCAATTCTGAACTGTAAAATACCCCTTGGACATCTGATGGGATTTTCTACTCATTTAAAAAGGAACTGAGAGGGCCGCCACAATGCACAGCTACAACAATCCCTTAGCAGCTGCCTTGATCACTGGAGGGGGGGAGGTTTCTTTGAGGAACCTTCAAATCCTCAAAGAGGGGGAGAGAAATGTTGCATGGATATTTATTGGTACCCTCCCTTTATTTATTGGCATCCTTTATTTATTTGCTAACTTTTTACTTGTTCCCTTTATTTATTCATCTCTTTGCGTGCTTCCTTTATTTGCATCTTTTATTATTTATTTGTTTGTTTGTTTGTTTGTTTGCACGCTTTATTTACTTGCTCCCTTTGTTTGTTTGTTTGCATGCTTTATTTACTTAGTTCTGTACTATGTTTATTTTTCCTTCCTTTATTTATTTTTTGGAGACCCCCTGTGTTTATTTTCATGCCCTATTTATTTACTTGCAAACTTTATTGATTTGCTTCCTTTATTGATTTATTTACTTGCATGCTTCCCTTGTTTCTTTACCATTGGTGTGCTTTGTTTATTTGCTTGCCTCCTTCCTTCCTTCCTTCTTCTTTCCTCCCTCCCACCTTCCTTCCACCCTCCCTCCTTCCCTCACTTCCTCCTTCCTCCCTTCTTTCCTCCTTTTTCCCACCCACTGTCCTTCCTTTATTTCTTCCTCCCTCCCTCCCTCCTCTTCCTCCTTCCACCTCCCTCTTCCCTCACTTTCTTCTTCTTCGCCTCTCTTCCTCCTTCTTCCCACCCACATCCTTCCTTCCACTTCTTCTCCCTCCCCTCCTACTTCCTCCCTCTCCTAGATAGAATTACAGATTAATCAGAGTTGGAAGGGACCTTGTAAGGTCATATAGTCTCAATTCATTCTAAACATCCCTCTTTCCTTCCCTTCACTTTCCCTTCTTTCTCCCTCCCTCCTCCCTTCCACCTTCCCTCCTTCCTTCACTTCTTGTCCTTCCTCCCTCCCCTCCCTCTCTTTTTTCTTTCCTTCCTCCTCTCCTTCCTTCCACCTTCCTCATTCTCATCTCCCTCTCCCTTCTTTCCTTCTTTCCTTTCTTCTCCTCCCTTCCCTCCCTTCCTTCCTCCTCCTTTCCTCCTTGCCTCCCTCCTTCTTCTTTCCTCCCCACCTTTCTCCTTCCTTTACTTCTCCTTCCTTCCCTCCCTCTCTTCTTTTCTCCTCTCTTCCTCCCTCCCCTCTCCCTCCCTCCCTCCCTCCTCCTTTCCTTCCACCTTCCCTCCTTTCTCCCTCCCTCCCTCCCTGCCTCCTTCCTTATTTCCTGTGGCCTCGTCAGACAAACCCAGCTTCGGAGCTTATTTAGGATTGGAGGCATGGGTGGAATTCTATTTGGGCATCGAGTTCAGCCTTGGAGTCCAAAGGAAGACCTTCTGTTCCAAAGTCAGAGTCCTCAGGCAGCCATCTCTAAAGCCCCCCCCCCCCTTTTCTCTTGNCCCCCCCCCCCCTTTTCTCTTGGATTCTAGCTCTACGTTCAGGCCCGCCTGGTTGGCCGATGGGCTCGGCTGTTGCGCCCGACTATCCAGTTCTTTCTCCTCTGCTTCGCCATCTATGTGGGCTACAGCCGAGTGTCAGACTACAAGCACCATTGGAGCGATGTCCTTGTTGGCCTCCTGCAGGGAGCACTCATTGCTATCCTTACGGTAAGCAATGGACTGATTGACCCAGAGTCACCCAGCTGGCTTTCTTGCCTAAGGCAGAACTAGAACTCACTCTCTCCCCATGGTTGGTCCAAAGTCACTCAGTTGGCATTCAAGCCTAAAGCAGGACTAGAACTCCCAGCCTCTGGATGATTGGCCCAAAGTCACCCAGCTGACAGTCAAGGCTAAGGCAGGATTAGAACTCCCGGTCTCTGGTGACTGGCCCAAAATCATCTAGTTGACTTTCATGCCTAAGGCAGAACTAGAACTCACTGTCTCCTGGTGTTTGACCTCAAGTCATCCAGCCGGCTTTTATGGATACAGCAGAACTGGAATTCACTGTTCCTGGTGATTGGCCCAAAGTCACCCTGCCTGCTTTCATTGCTAAGGCGGCACTAGAACTCACCATCTCTTGGTGATTAGCCCAAAGTCACCCAGCCAACTTTCATGCCTAAGGCAGGACTAGAATTCATGGTCTCCCAGTTTCTTACCTTCTGCTTTAACCACTTAAATCAAGCTGTCCATCTTTGGCAGTTTCTCATCCAAGCCTCTTTTTTCCCAGGTCCGCTATGTTTCCGACTTCTTCAAGGAGAGGCCCCAGTCATCGTGTGCAGAACAGGACCTTGGGTGTAAACCCAGCATTCCCCTGCCGCTAAGCGAGTCAGAGTGTAACCACTGCAACTATCCAGTCTCTATGTGACCGGGGCGATTTTGAATTGGTTCGATTCCAGCAGCGACCATGTGATCTGCCTTTAATCCGGTATTTTCTACTTTCCTTTGGAACTCATCCAATGAAGAGGGGAAACCAGAAGATTTGGGGTTTTTTTCCTTTCATTCTTCTTTTTCATTTGTTTTTAAACCATTTTGTTTGTTTGTTTTATTATGCCCGATGCCACTGCACAGCACGACACAACACACGTTTGACACTTGGAAATGCCTGCCTCACCGCCACGTAAGCCAAAGACCAAGGCAGAATCTGAAAAACGTTCCAGCTTTTTTTTTTTGTCTCTTTCTGAAAGACTTGTGGACAAGCCTGCTTTTTCTGTGTGGGGTTAATGATAATAACACATCGGTGTATATTTCGACGTTTTATCTGGACTTCGCTCTTGGCTTTGCAAAAGTTTGCAATGGCTTGCTTTGCAAACAGTTAGCGGGTATCTGATAATTCTCTCTCTCCCCAAAACCCTGGAAGGATTCCTGTGCAAAAATTGATAGGGTGTTTTTTAACACCTCTGTGTGGGTTTTCCCCCCATTTTACAATTTTTAGGGGCCTGATGGGGAATCTAAAGGAAGTTTGTGTTTGAATGAAGACAAACCTTCAGAAATGACCTAGTATGTGAAATATTTGCTCTGGAGTATCCAATCTTGGCAATTTTAAGACCGATGGACTTCAACTCCCAGAATTCCCTAGCCAGCCATGGCTGACTGGGGAATTCTGGGAGTTGAAGTCCACTGGTCTTAAAGTTGCCAAGATTAAATATCCCAGATTTGCTCCATAAAAAAGCAAATTGTCACCTGGATAATATCTTAAAATTTAGTCCGGGTCGAGAGGCCATAAGAAGTACCAATACTGGACATCAGTTATGTTTATTAAACTGCTGAAATGAGGCAATATCTCTCTGATATCAAATTTTTGTACAGGCGGGTTTGTGTTTCCCAATGGATAAAATCAAGCAAGACTGAATAAAATTGAAATGGAATTTTTTAAGTCCCTGCTGACTTCTTTTTTTTTATTGCTCTTGCTGCTAATTGTCATATTTTTACCAAAGCTTTGAAATCCAAACTTTTTAGAGAGGGGGGGATGGGAAAAACTCCAAATTACGGGCTTTCAGTGCCACCACAAGAGAGAAGGAAATTACTTAAACAGTTTGAGCAGCAGATATTTCTAATGGGAATTTGTGGGAGCTTGAATACATGTATTTTCTGCACGCATGACGAGGAATGTGTGCAAAAGAAATGAAAGTTTTGATCCTTTTAAGGTTGGTTGAAGAAACTCCTTAGGTGAGTCATTATGAATTCAGGAAGAGGGAATTTCAACCCGATTACTGTATACCGATTGTTCAGAAAAAAAGAAAAGGAAAAGGAAATCTATTAAAAACAATCAGGAAAAGAGTTGGATAAAGCCAAGACCAATTCATGGAGAGGTATAAGGAGTCCTCAACTTACAACAGTTCCTTTAGTGACCGTTTTCAGCAAATTCTGACCAGTTCTAGCAGAAATTTGAGTAGTTGGGAGAACCGGCAAATCCCACCTCTGACTGGCTCCACCAACCCCATCTATTCTCTGCCTCCCATTGAGTCCTAGCTGATTGTCTGGGTCTCCTTTGGTTGCCCTGCACAGGAGAGCAGAGCTGGAAAGCAGGTTAGTAGGGTGGGGAGGGAATAGGGATTTTGCAGTGACCTTCCCCTGCCACGCCCTCCAAGCCATGCTCACAGAACCAGTAGTAACAAAAATTTAATGCCACTACTGGAAAGGGCTTTGAAAAAAGTTATGACCGTTTTTCAAACTTAGAAACGTTGTAGTATCCCTGAGGTCAAAATTTGGACCGTTGGCAATTAGTTCATATTTATGATGGTTACAGTGTCCTGGGGTCATGTGAACCTTTTTTCTAAAGCACCCGAAAGCCAAACAAGGAATAATGGGTGGAAACTTGATCAAGGAGAGATTCAAGCTGGAAATAAGGAGACATTTTCCAATGGAACAGCTTGCCTTTGGAAGTTGGGGGAGATTCATCACTGGAGGCTTTCAAAAAGCACCAAAGAGGATTAGGGGACTGGAGGCTAAACATTTAAAGAACAGATGCAGGAACTGGGTATGTCTAGTCTAATGAAAAGAAGGGCTATGAGTAACATGAGAGCAGTCTTCCAGTATCTCAGGGTTTGCTACAAAGAAGAGAGTCAAGCTATTCTCCAAGCCATCTGAAGGCTAGAAAAAGAGGCAACCGATGGAAACTAATCAAGGAGAGAAGCAACTTAGAACTAAGGAGGAATTTACTGACAGAACAATTAACCAGTGGAATGACTTGCCTTCAGAAGGTATGAATTCTCCATCACTGGAAGTTTTTAAAAAGATGTTGGATAACTATTTGTCTGAAGTAGTGTAGGGTTTCCTGCTGAAGCAGCGGGTTGGACTAGAAGACCTCCAAGGTCCCTTCTAATTCTGTAATTCTATTCAAAAAAGAGACTGGACTGCCATCTGAAATGCTGTCAAGTTTCCTGCTTGAGCGATGGGTTGGGCTAGATGATCTACAAGGTCCCTTCCAACTCTGTTATTATTCTGTTCTGTTCTACTCTATATTATATTTATTTTAGTATATTATGCTGTATCTTATTCTATTCTACTCTGTTCTTTCTTATTCTATCCTATCCTATCCTAATCTATTAACTTTCTGGCAAGCAAAGTCAATGGGGAAGCCAGATTCACTTAACCACTATGTCACTGACTTAACAATGGGGATTCACTTAACAACTGGGTCAAGAAATATCATAAAATGGGGCAAAATTCACTTAACATAGGTCTTCCTTAGCAACATAATTTTAGGACTCAATGATGGTCCTAAGTTGAGGCCCAAACTTCTACCTGGACCTGTTAAGATTTATAAAACAACCTTTGGTGTAGCATCTGAAACAAATTAAGTACCCTCATCTAGAGAAAGAACATCTTATGAAACAGGTAAAAAGGATCAAGAAATCCCTGCAGATTTGACTCCACTAGTCATTGCCAACTCTAGGGGTTGGTTGTCCCAAAGCTGCTTTTTTTTTTTTCAGGAAGCAACTGGACTTTCTGTTTTTTCTTTGAAGACGTTTCGCTTCTTCAGCTCTGATGTCCTGGATGACTGAGAATCTCCATAGACATATAGGGCTTGGTGCTCATCTCCATTCCAAGGCCGTTAAGCCAGTGTTTTCTGAAGATGCTTCACGATCATATGGCCAGCATGATGTCATGGAACGCTGTTACTTTTCCCACCGAAGTGGTACCTATTTATCTACTCGCATTTGTATGCTTTCGAATTGCTAGGTTGACAGGAGTTGGAGCAAGGACGCAGAGCAGCCCAGAAATTCAGAATTTCGAATGTGCGTCGTAAATCCCCCCTTTTGGGGTCTGTCATAACATCAAGTGGTCACTAAATAGCCGGTCGTAAGTCAAGGACTACCTGTATTTTCCCCACAACCACAACCCTATGAGGCAGGCTGGGCCAAAGGGAACCGCCTGGCCCAACTTAACTCTCATGCTGTGCCAGGGTACAAAAGAAAGCCATTTCCAAGGCATCCTGTGTTTTAGCCAACAATCTTCCCTGTTTCCGAAGCAAGCTGTTCGTCTCTGGTATTCTTGGAAAAGGAAAACGTAGGCTGGGAAATGGAGTTTTTGCGCCGTGCCAGTTTTTCATTTAAAAAAAAAAAAGAAGAAGCTTTAAACAGAGTGGAAAATAAGAGGGCGGCACAGATGCCAAAGAGATAATTGTGAGCCTATTGGCACTCTGTGGTGCCACACTGGAGATTTTAAGAGTCTTGGGGAAATATACAGATATGACTAAATCAGCCTTGGAACGTTATTGATACAGGTTTTCGAATGAAGATTCCTTTGCATTCAGGGTGCAGCATGTTTTGCTGTGTCTGTGTGTGGTTTTGAGGTTTTTATGTTGGCTTTCTGAGCAACTAGATCATTTTCTATAAATGAGCAGCCATTTTAGTTCGTGTGTTTCAACCTTAGGTATTTTATGAGGTATGGACTTCAATTCCCAGAATTCCCCAGCCAGCCGTGGCTGGCTGGGGAATTCTGGGAATTGAAGTCCACAGCTCCATTTGAAGCTGTAATAACCTTGGAAATAGTGACTTACAGCCTGACCTGATAAACACTGAACCACTATCGAGGCTACAGCCAGGATCTCAATTCGGGTGCTTGGCAACCGGTTCACATTTAGGACGGTTGCAAGCATCTTGAAGTTACACAATTGGTGATTTGCCCTCTTCCCAGCTTCCGACACACAAAGTCAATTGATTTGCTTAACAAACTGCAATAAAACTGATTGTGGTTTGTTGCACGGTCAGCCAGAAGTTCAGACCGGATTTGGCAATTTTGTCCCCTGATTGAATCTTTTCCAAGAACCTGGGATAGGCAGATGTGGGTGTTTAATAATATTAAAGCTCTTGCTGCAAGTTGTAAGCGGTTCTGATTAAATCTGCCTTTTGCAATTGACTGAAGGTGAATTTGACAATGCCGATGGTGTTCAGGTGGACCTGGCTAGTTTGGTGAAGAGAAGGACCAGAGGAGACATGATAGCAGTTTTCCACTATTTGAGGGGCTGCCACAGAGAGGAGGAAGGGGTCAAGCTGTTTTCCAAGGCACCCAGAGGCCAGACTAGGAATAAGGGATGGAAACTGAACAAGGAGAGATTCAACCTGGAAATAAGGAGAAATTTTCTGCCAGAGAGAGCAGCTTTCAAGAAGAGAATGGACTGCCATTTGTCAGAAATGGTGTAGGATCTCCTGCTAGGGTCAGGGGTTGGACTAGATGACCTACAAAGTCCCTTCCAATCCTGTTCTGCTGATTCTGTTAAGTGATACTTATTGTTATCATTATGAAATTTATTTGATGCCCATTTCATTGTTCAGGCAACTCTAAACTGGTCATATTATCAGATCCGGTCCCATGGTGATTTGTTTAATGACCACATCGTTTAGCAGTCCCAATTATGGTCCTAAGTTGAAAAATAACCACTAATTTCTCCATTTTGGATCTCTGCATCTCTATGAAATTTTATAATGTCCTTTTATATTTTTAAAAATATTTAATCTTAAATTATTTTGGTTTTACTGCTTAATTTTATGGATTGAATTATAAACTGTCTGGAGTCCTTTGCTGAGAGAGATGGGCTGTTAAGAAGTGTGAAAATAAATAAATACCGGAAGGGAAGGGAAGGGAAGGGAAGGGAAGGGAAGGGAAGGAAAGGAAAGGAAAGGAAATAAGGAAGGAGGGAAAGAAAGGAAGGAAAGGGAAAGGTGAAGAGGAAAAGGAATAGGAAAGGAAGGAGACGAAAGGAAGGGAGGGAGGG
Source organism: Laticauda laticaudata (assembly GCA_004320025.1). Classification (NCBI taxonomy): domain Eukaryota; kingdom Metazoa; phylum Chordata; class Lepidosauria; order Squamata; family Elapidae; genus Laticauda; species Laticauda laticaudata. The sequence goes on along the minus strand of BHFT01048374.1, from coordinate 3,498 downwards.
AGGAAACGAGTGGAGGGAGAAGGGAAGGATGGAAAGAGGCAGGGAAGGAAAGGAAGGATGGAAAAGGACAGGGAGGGAGGAAAGGAAAGGGAGTGAGAAATAGAAGGAGGGAAGGGAGGGAGGAGGATGGAAGCGAAGGAGGGAAGGAAGGAAGGAAAAAAGGAAGGGAAGGAGAGGGAGGGAGGGAAGGAAGGAAGAGAATGGAAGAAGCAGGGAGGAGGAAGGAATTTGGACAGGTAAGGAAGGTGGGAGGGAAGGGAGGGAGACATGAGTTGACACGTGGAGTTAAGTGGGCAAGCAAGGTAAGGGAGGTGAAGAAGTGGAGGGAGGACAGGGAGAGAGGGAAGGATGGAAAAAAGGAAGAGGGGAGGGAGGAAGGAAGGAGGGAGGGAAGGGAGGAAAAGAAGGAAAGAGGGAGGGAAGGAAGGAGGGAAGGGAGGGGGGAAGGAAGGAGGGAGGACAGAAAGATGGAAGGAAGGAGGGAGGGAAGGAAACAGGAAGGGAAGGGAGGGAGGGAAGGAAGGAAAAGAAGGAAAGGGAAGGAAGGGAGGAAGGAAGGAGGGAAGGGAGGACAGAAGGATAGAAGGAGGGAGGGAAGGAAGGAGAAAGGAATGGAAGGGAGGGAGGGCAGGAAGGAAAAGAAGGAAAGGGGGAAGGAAGGGAGGGAGGAAAGGAAAGAAAGAAGGGAGGAAAAGGAATAAATAAATATTTGTAAGCTCAAAATTAGAATGGCTGTACAAAGGCAGTACAGTAAACCAAGTCACTTATTTATTTATATTTTGTGTTTTAAACCGCCCATTTCTCTTGTGGCTGCATTTTTACAATCCTATGTGCTGTGCGAATGACATCCATTTGAGGGAGTTTTCAGAAAATCTGGACAAATTGGGTATGTCTAGTCCAGAGAGAAGGAGGACTGGGAGGGGGGGACACGATAGTCGTATTCCAGTATTCGAGGTGCTTCCCACAAAGGTGAGGGGGGTCAATTTATTTTCCAAAGCACCAGAAGGCAAACAGGAAACAATGGATGGAAACTAACCAAGGAGAGAGGAAACCACCTGGAATTAAGGAGAAATTTCCTAACAGTGAGGACAATTAATCAGTGGAACAGCTTGGCTTCAGAAATCATGCGTCCTTCATCACTGGGGGTTTTTAAGAAGCAATCGGACAGCCGTATGAGTCTGGAATGCAATGCTGGAGCAGAGGGTTGGACTAGAAGACCTCCAAGAGTCCCTTCCAAACTTTCTGTTATTCTGTTATTCGCTTGAGCTGTCAGCACTGTATCCACATTGGATTCTTGGACACCGTCCTGGAACTGAATAACAACGCCGTTGCTTGCCTTTTAACGCGCACCCCAAATTGTGCAAATCCAAGAGTGGCTTTTTGGTAAAGGGAAGGCAGGCAGCGTCGGAAGAGATTCATATTCCAGAGGCAAGTAACGCGAACACGAGGTGTGAAGATCGACGTGCCTCGGGGTGGGTCTCCCCACCACATACCGTTGGCAACCTGTTTGGTGAGATGGGGCAGCAAATCTGAAAACGCAAAGGCGGGTGAGCACAGCAGAGAGCGAGGGGAGCGTGCGACAGGCGGTGGGAGCTGGCTGGCGCTCCCTGTCTTCACATTCCAAATTCTTGGCACAAGCGCAGGCCAAGGAACGTGTAGAGACAGACACGTACAGGCTGTGCAAAACACACACACACACACATAGAAAAAATTCCCTGGAAGGAAGACCTGGATCCAGACACACATAGCTCAAGTGGCGGGGTGTGTGTGTTTGTGTGTGTGTCTCTATGTTTGAAAAGGTCCAGCGGGTACCAAAGAGATCCACAGAAGTGGTGTGGGATAATATTACTTTATTAACATTGTGGAATTTAATATGTGGAATATTACTATGTTAAATATAATGTAATGAAGGATGCGATAATTTTGATTGTTGTTATACAAAGAATATTTGTAACCAGACAATGCACTGTTCAACTGAAGATGGAATGGGATAGGATAGGATAGGATAGGATAGGATAGGATAGGATAGGATAGGATAGGATAGGAAAGATAACAGAAAGTGAAAAAATGAAAAAGATAGAGAAAAGAAAAGAATAAGAAAAGAAAAGAACATAGAAAAAAAAGAAAAAAGAAAAGAAAAAATGAGAGGCATGGAATGGAATCGGAAAGTAAAATTAGAATGCGACTGGACTCGACGGACTGGATAGAATAGAATAAGAAGTAGAATAGAAAGAATCAGAATAATAAGAATACGAATGAATAGACGAAGTAGAATAGAATAGAATAGAAGGTGTACACTACTTGAATAGATATAGAAAAGTAGATAATAGACATGAATACAGAGGACAGAATAGAATAGAAAATAGGAATAAGAGAATAGACAGGAAACAGATAGATAAAATAGGAATGAAATAGAATGATAAGAACCAGAATGAATATTAAGGAATAGATAGAATATAATAAATAGAATAGAAACATAGAATAGAAAATAGAACTAGAATGGAATAAGATAGAGTAATAGAAAATAGAGATAGAATATGAATAGAGATGGAATACAAAAGTAGAATTGAGATACGAGAAAATTAGAGTAGAATAGAACAGAATGAATTAAGGAAATAGAAGTAGAATAGAGAAGAGACATGAATAAGGGAATAGAGAAGAATTAGAATAGAAAAGTAGAATAGCGATATAGGATTGAATAAGGAAATAGCAATAAAAGAAAATTGAGAAGAGAAATAGAATGGAGTAGAGGAGAGAGTAGAGATTAGAATTTCTTTTTACTGGCCAAATGTGATTGGACCACACAGGGGAATTTGTCTTTGATGCAAATGCTCTTCAATATACACAAAAAGAAAAGCATTAACATTTCCAAGAACATACAAGCTTCCAACCACTTAATGATAGCTATAGGGTACAATAACACAGCAATCAAATCGATGCATCAGAGAAACAATCCATATAACAATCGTCAAGCGGCCTACAAGCTGGACAAAGTTACAGTCCATTACAGTCCACACGTCGGGGAGGGGATGCAGGGTGATAAGGCAGTGGTATGAGAAGAGTGATAGTAATAGCATGCGCGTACTTTGTAAATAGTTGGACAGGATGTAGAAATTTTTGTTCAGCAGACATGATGGCTTTTCGTGAAAAAAAACCGTACACCTTTGTGTCTAGTTGATTCCGGTGCTGCACGAGACGTCCATAGGAAGGAGTTGAAACAGTTTATGTCCAGGATGTGAGGGGTCTGTAAATACTTTCACAGCCCTTTTTTTTGATGAAATGATTGTATATATGAAAAAAAAAAACTTAAATAAAAAACAAGAAGTGGTGTTCTCGCAAAACACCATCGTGACGTTTCCCCTCGCCTGCTTCCCTGCGGGAACCTTTAGAAAATTCCAGAGGGAAACTTGGAATAACGCTTTGAATTCTGACTTTTCTTCTTTTTCTCCTTGCCTCAAAATGGGCAGCCAAACTTTTTAGGTTTTTTTTTTTTTTTGG